>JANHAO010004871.1:0-23470 GCA_026873985.1 Saraca asoca | reverse complement strand
TCGCTAATAGATAGCGACAGAATGTCTGTTTCTTCGCTAAATTAGCTACGGTGAATTTAGCAAAGACATTTGCGAGGGAGCCTTCTGTCGCAAAAACATTGTTTAGTGACGGAGAATATCCTTTTAGCGAGGGAATTGTCCCTCGCTAATCCGGAAAATTCTTGTAGTGTTTCTCTATATATTTAACTGTTTCAGTCATGTTTATCAAATATATTTAACATATCTTTTAATCATGGATTCAAATTGAGGATTACAACACATGTTGTGGCTGTAATATTGCAGATGCGACAAATGTTCTAACTGCATTGCACTGCAATTATGGTGTTTTAGGATATCAGAGATTGCAGTGATTTTCGACCGCAACACAGCAAAGTTGCGCTCTATTGCGGCTGCAACAGCCACAATATTTAACTTGAATAATTGAAGATTTGGAACGCAACCAAAATAGCCAACACCACAGACTTAAACATTTAGATTCCTTAAAAAAATTAAAATAAAAAAAATAAAACTTGCAAAATGGGATATATTAAACTTTGAGTGGAGTTGTTTCCTGCCAATCATAAAGAACATTAAACTCGCAGTCACGGTGTTCTAGGAAATTATAGAAATTGCAGTGAATTTCGACTGCCATACTACAAAATTGCGCTCTATTGCTGCCGCAACAATCATAATATTTAACTTGAGTAATTGAAGATCTGGATCACAACCAAAACAGCCAACATCACAGACTTACACATTTAGATTCCATAAAAAATAAAAAATAAAACTTGCTAGATGGGATAAATTGAACTTTGATTGGAGTTGTTTCCTGCCAATCACATCGAACATTGCCAGCAAAATCAGCATCACCACCAGCACAATCATCCATTGTGATCCTTGTGATATGTGAATGCGGATTTAGTTTATATTTAAAGTCTTTAGTTCTATAAAATTTGCATACACAAACAAAGACAATAATTTGAGTTGCTTTGGGTCTCCAATGATTCGAGTATGAATAAATACGCTAAATGAATAAAGTTTGTGGCTTTGCGAGTCTTATTTGAATTTATTGATTTTATTTACCAAATAGACCATTACCTTATTCGTCCGCTCTCTAGTTGCATATTATGCCTAATGTATATGAAAAATTTATTAATGCTACTTATATGAGTTTCATGTCCCCAAGGCTACACATTTTAATTTAATTATTCTTGAAATTGTTTGTGTGAGCACAATTTATATATCTATATGATAATTTCTTTCCTATATTATTATTGGTTATATTTTATGTGATTGATATCATAATGATTTTGGAATCAATAACCTAAAATATTGTGCCAATAAAATTTTATATTACACATTTATGTTATTGTGCCAGTAATGAAATATGAAATTCTAATGCTATATCTTATGATTTGATGCAAAGGAAAATTTGCACGAAAATGTTTTGGAAAGCTCATTGAATTACGTGGATTGATCATTGACGTTGTGCAAGGATATATAAATTGTTAGAATAAGTTAATAGGGAAGCTCCATATATGATAGTTGTAAAAGTGGAGCATTATAGGATAAGTATTAACACTAAAGGATGTGAAAATTATCAAGTATTACCTACTCGTAGTATTATTTAATGTTATATATTAAATGTGGTTTGTATTTTGTATGAGTATGTGCCCACCTATCATGGGAACAATTATGAAAAAATATGATTTTATATATATATTCTTAAATTTGTGTCTAATTTAAGAATACAATGCTATTATAATGGAAAATCCCATGATTTAATTTTATATTGTATAATTGCGAGCTCACCTATTGTGGGGCCGGCCATAATAAAATTGTATTGTGCTCTTAAATATTAAATGTCTTATTGATATTAGATTTTAGAATATAATTGTATTATATTCTTGGATTTTAAATGCCTTGTTGGTGTTAAATTTAGGATGTTGTTTACCAATCCCTAGAATCTAGCTTAATGGGTACACTAGGGAAGACTTTTAAATTTTATGTATTTGTTTGTTACTTAATATTTAAAAAAACTTATTTTTATCTAAACATAATTCTAGTAGAAACAAGATTTTAAGCTATTCCACTTGAGGTTGGTTTTCTTTTATCTAGTCATTTTATGATTCCTTTTTTTATTTAGATGTGCAATTTTTGTCTTTCTCTTTGTTCCCTTAATGACAAAAGATACCTCTCCTTGTATATCTTTCTAATCCCGTAATCCTTCCTATCTTGGAACTATGGATAATACTTTTGCAAGTAACAATTTACAGAATTTCTTATTTCTTATGACTATTTAATTTTTTTGTTTCTGTTTAAATTTGACCAAATTTATATGGTTATTTAGTATTTATTCTTGTGACAATTTTGCTTTTGTTTGAGTATGAGATAATGAAAGTGCATAGCATTTTCTTTTAATTGTTGAGGAGATGTAAATGATCACTTTTCCCTTTTATACATTTTTTAATAGTTTATATTTATAGAGATGGCTGGACTTTTGAAGAGGTTTTAGTGAATGATATGATACAAGAAAAAAAAATCTATTGATGTGAAATCTTATGAAGGTGAAGACAATTCTCCAATTAGAAGAAGGGAGGTTGGATCTTATTCAAATGTTGAGTTGTGAATTCAATGTAGGTAGAAAGATGTGCTCTTTAAATTCTAATAAACAATGTATTCATTTATTAGTTAAATAACATATTTTAATTAATATTTTTATGCAATGATGCATTATGATTATTTTCTCATATTTTTATACAATTCAATGTTATGAGAGAGACTTACTAAATAAAATTTATAAAATAGCTAGTTTATAACTAATTTTAAATCAAACTAAATTTGATTTTAAACTAATGCAAAGTTATTTGATTTAACAATTACATTGAACTATTTAGAACTAGTTCTAGAAATTGGTAGACACCCCTTAGAAGTGTCAGATTGTTTTAAGATTGAAAATTGAATATTTTATATGAGAAAAATAATTAGTATGATTAATGTGATGACATGCATGATATATATAGCCATGGATTCAATGAAGAAGGGGTGAATTGGTTTTAGGATTTTACACTTTTGAAAATATTTTTGAGATACCCTTTTTAAATTTTACAAAACCAACAAAATTGCTTAGAAAAAACAAATAAACAGTTTCACACAATAATTTTAGAAAATTAATATTCACAATATATGAACAATTTAACTTCATTTAGAACAATAATGAATCACAATAATATAAGGTGCAGAAAATAAAAGAGTAAGGACATAGAGATTGAAACGTAGGTTTATAGTGGTTCCACCTTAAAAAACTATTTCCAAGCCATACATCCACTTCCAAGTTCTTAACCAATCTCAAATCTACTAAATAATCAATCCTCCAAGTTTAAAATAGGTGTAAGGAGAAGCCTTTACAATAATTATTTAACCACAATCAAAATAATCATTGAGAATCTCACTTAAAGAAGAAAAACATAAAGGCTAACCCTAGAAAACCCAAAAATGATTGAAGAAAAATGATAGAAATCCAAAGAACTCAACCATTCAAATTATGAATCAACACTCTATATGTATGAATCTACTCAAATTTAGCTCAAATTGAAGAAATCAAGTAAAAAATTAAAGCATAAATGATATGGGTAGTATTTGCCTCTTGGATATTAGGGTTTCACAATGAAAAAGTGAATGAAATGGGTATTTATAGTAAGTAAGAATAACACATAGTAAATGTAAATGACTGTATTTTAAAAATTTACACTAAATGATCATTATCGCAAATTCAAAATTTGAACTATAATTAGAATCATGAAGAACCAATTCAAAACTTTACAATACAAATTGCAAAAATATAATGTAAAAGCTAATTTGAATCACCTTAAATTGCAAGCTTTTGGACATCCATGATTGATAGGCTTGTGATTAGAATTGTAATAAATTAATTGAAAATCCAATTTGAATCATCATATTTTAAAAACTTTTTGGCATTTGCCCTGTAGCTATGATCATGATCACTGGTGTAGTTCAAAAAACCATTTGAATTGTAGGGTGAGAGTTTGAAAAATAAGTTTTGTAAATTCACTTCAAATCTTATATTTCAAACTAAAAACATATCTTCAAATTTATAGAATTTGATAAATTCTTTAAGAATATATTGGAATGTTTTGAATGAAAATTTTCAAGAACTTTTTAATTAAACTCATGAGGCAAACGTTCCAAATTTAAAATTTAAGCTAAATTCTAATAAACCCATGCCTTACATTATGACTAAAACAAAGCCTAAAGCAGTCTTCATCAAGAGAACCATGGCCATCCAAGAGTGATGTACTAAAAATATGCCAAATAAACTCAACCAAAATCATTGGTTATCATCAAAAGACAAATTTATTCAATTAGAAAATATAGGCTAAGGTCGACAATAAATATTCTTGGCAAATATAATTTTGGGAAACATTTCCTCAATCTTGTGCCTATGCAATTTTATTATGTCATTGTTGTTATAGGACCAATTATTAGGATTGTGAGTCTCTAAAATTATTTTAGGCTATTATAAATTGTTTACAAATAAACATTTCTTTTGATTATGTATCCAACTATCGTGGGACTAATTGTAATGAAAGTTTGTGGATGATAGTTGTTGTTTTGAAAAGTTTTATGAGAGGTGAATATGTCATATTGAGTTACTATTTAAAATGATTAATGATGGCAATATTGACTTTTGAAAATACTATTCTTCGGTCAAGTTTCACAAAATATAAAATACTTAATTTTTGCTAAATATCTTTTGTTTGGCACAATTGATATTAATATATAATTTATGTTTGAATTGTGACTATTAGATATTTTGTGATACTTGACAAATATTTTATTGGATATTTTATAATTATCACATATATGTGGTTTTGATTGGTTATGTATCCATCTATTGTGGAACGAATCATAATAAATCAATGAAAATTATTATATATTAAAAAGAAAATTTTATATGTTTTATAAATCACGAATTATATAAATAATGGACATACCTTATCAGTGTAACATTATTTGATATAATTATAAGAACCTTAAAATAAGAAAAATGAAAAATTTTCAAAATAAAATTGATACCCCTTTTATTAAATGTTACCCACTTGTCTGAGACAAATATTTGGAACCCATTATTATTGTGTTTAAGGTTGGATGATGCCTATTTATTTAGCATGAAAATAAAGTGGTGGATCATATTGTGATATGGTTTTATTTGTCTCAAGTTTTAAGGGGTTGTTTTGAACATATTATTGTAAATATTTTTTTGTTTAAAAGGGATGGAGACTCGTTGAATTGTTATGTCCATATTATGATATTAAAATAATAGTTGAATTAGTCCAATTTACTTCCGTTGTTAATAACACAACTGTGTACTCAATTATTATATATGTGTTTATAGCCATATATTAAATACATTTTGTTTATAATAATTATGGAGTAAGGGTTGATTCGTCAATTAAAAAGGGAGATTCCTATTTGTTTAAGGGGTTAGTTAATAAATACTTTGTGGACATATAGTTGTGATAGTATGAGGCATTATTTTGTGACTAATATTGAACAGACATTAATAGTTAGCTAAATAGGACATCATACCCACTTATGTGAAGTTGAATTACTTTAAGTTGTGACACTTCAGTTGGAATGACAAAGTTTTATATTTTTTTGTGGGGCAATAATTATAAGTAGGCCTTGTATTGTGTTTGAGAGACTATGGCCACATGCCTATATTGTGGTGAATTTGCTATTGTTTTTTTCTTTCAATTATATTCATGTTATTGGATAGAAATGTAATTAATTTTATACGTGTAGTAATTAAATTGATATGTGACCCTACTATTAAAATATTTTATTTTTTAGAGTGTGATAGACTTAAATAAGTGTGATTAGCTTTATAATATGTTTTGTTAGTGAGAGTTTTATGAGTTGATTGTATTATATGCATAGCCATAAATTAAGTATATCCATGGAAAGTATGTATATATAAACTATTAATTAAATGGGTTAGGTTTAACCTTATGATGTCTTGGATTAGTAGGAATATATATAAATGATTCCTTTTGTGAGCTTATAAGATGTGTTAAATGTGCTTGTGTTGTCATATTTGTTGAGTGTACATGTTTTGTTATGTTTGGCATTTGGAGACTTTTAGACACTATCTCATTTATTGTGTTGAGATTATTAATTGAATCTCATTTGATATCTTGGGAAGATGTTTGTACCATGAAATTAAGATTTATATTTGATCACATTTACCATTTATGTATTTCTCTATTACTCTATATTGATTTTGTGTTTTGGTCATCAAGGTGTAGGTTTTAACATATGTGACATTAGTCTCTCTATAGGATGTAATGATACACATCTTGAAGGCTTATGATTTCATTTTAGACCTATGGCTATAATAGGGTCATCCTCTTCATTTGACATACTTTGTTATGATATTTTGTAATCCAAGATGTTGTTTGCTAATTTATACTGTCTAAGTGAAAGATTGCTAGAATTCTGAGTACACTAGCATAATTCAACAATTATTTGTGGACTTCGATTACATGAATGTCCAAACAATGTAGAATATTTTGTTAAACCTAAATAGTGGTCTTATTGTTATTAGGCCTTGTTATGGCGCTTAAGCCTATGTTAATACTTTGTTTTCTAAGCTTTTGTTTTCAGTACTTCTATGATGGATTATTGACATAGTTTGACCCATTAAGGAGAGGTCCCAAGTCTTATCCTATATGTACATGTGGTTACCCTATTCAGATTACAAGGTTTTTTAACATATCAGTCGATGAGATTTGTGCACACTCCTCTCTCTTTTTCATCCTTTTCTCTTTGTTCTTCATTTATAGAGAATCATAGATATTGGTTTCATATTGAGAACCCAATCAATCACATATATTGCTATGCATTCTCTAGGTATGAATTATTAGCTTATAATCACTTATATTTACACAAAAATCATGATGTTATATGGTAGAATTGTGATTTATTTGTTGTGACTATTTTGTAGAATCATTGATTTTGTTCCTACAAATAATATACAAAAATACCTAAAGTATATTAAAAATTATTAAATAATTGTCATGCTTTGATCTGTGGCACATGATTGGTGTAGAAGGTTACCATTGGGAAACCCTATACAAGCCTAACAATGCATAAACATTCATGTTGCCAACTCTTTGCCAACATGTCAGCCTTCCCATAAAGTTCAGCCATACTTAGATAGATATTTAAGGCATTGAGAATTTTGTTGCCCATACAACCAAAATCTAATGCACAACATATTTGTAAGCCAACAAGAGCATTTAGTCAAAACATTAGTGCATACTGAGTCTCGAAGAATGTGTCACATAAAAAGCCTCGAGTGCATATCAAAAAAGGACTTTTTAAAAATTAGGGAGTGGGACAATTCCATTTATTAATATATGCCTTATTATATAGTTTTGAATGTGTTGGGGGATTATCTCTAATTTTCACACTTGATCCCTAGTTCGAGTCACAGTGCCCCATTAGTCACTGACTCACCCTCCCTTAAAGAGTATTCTAAGCAAAATCCCTATCGACAATAGTAGATATACTTTTTCCTAGTTGACATAAGGACTTTGTGCATAGCTCCTAAGGGTTCTAATGCACCATCTCATATAGACATGAAAATAAAAATGCAAGGATCGCAATCATGTACTTTCTTACTCATACTGGACAAACGATCGATATTAAAAAGATATAAATACCCCCCCAAATAGGAAAATTTGAAAAAATAATTTACAAGTGAATTTGCTCCCAAATTTGTGTCATATGATCTCCTCTTCATGTTTGATTTTTGTACCAAGTTTCGATCAAATTCAAGTATATCCACCTATTGAATTTGGTTCACAACTCCTAACTTGTGACACCTTGATTCGCGGCTCATGGTTAGCATAGAAGGTCACCATTGGGAAATGCTACACAAGCCTAATAATGCATAAACATTCATAATGTAATATGACTTTATAAAAAAACTGCAATATAGATGCATTAGTCAAATACTACTTAAATTTAATTTTTATCGAAAATACAATAGAGTTTTCTCTATTTTTAAGGCCTCAGGGCACTGGGCCCATACAACAAACAAGGGCTACATGCCCTATGCATAACTTGTATAGCAAAATCAAGACGACAACATCCCAAACAACACAAAGCTTATGACCTACTGGGCAACAACCAGACAAAATGTATGCACATTTCAACTATGCCAACTGACAAAGTTTACACCATCGATATACCTTTAAGCTTCACAGGCAGTAATCTACTTGCTCAAGGAGTAGATTTTGAGCTAGATAGGTGAGGATGGATAGTAGGTGTGGCTTCAAACTCTAGAAAATAGGAAAGAAAATAAGGTAAGTTTCATAGAAACTTAGTGAGCAGATAATCCGTTGAAAAATAAAACCAAAGCTCAGTTTACAATTTATGTTCAAAATCTAAGTAGTGAAACATGCATTTATGAAGATGAATTTAACAGTTTAAAGAAAACAATCTAAAATAAATTTAGATGCTTTAATTTGTTAGAAGAGTCATATTAGTGAATATAGAAATCAACAAATTAAAATGTGAAGCAAAGTATAACAAAATGAAAAATATTCATCATAATATAAACACAAGAAATATCTTTAAGATCTTTTGAAAATTACAAATATTCAAGTATCAAAAGATTCTAGATTTTCTAAATGCATTTGGAATCCATAGGGTAATTCCTAAAGGTAATCGTACCTAACAAATATAATTGTAATATACTTCTTCTGTCAGATATTCTCCCCTTATCTCTCCAACAGATATAATTCTAATCACAAGTGTATTTGTGAGTTCTCTAAAAGAAAGTCCAATGGATTCGGGATTTTAAAAACAAGTAATCAACCAAAATGTATTATACTACCAAATATATCCAGAAACAAGAAGTAGTTCTAATCAATTGATGAAATTAGTATTCGGAAAACGTTGTCAATCATTTTATGTAGTAGATAATTCAGAAATATCAGAAATCCAAGATGATGACAAGATGCAATCACTAGTTCTATAAACAATAATTAATATAAAATGAATAAGTATGCTATAGTAATTCATTTTCACATATATATATATATATATATTACATAAGGTTAAAATTTCAAGACAAATACCATCAAAATGCTAGATGCTCAAAAATTATAATATTTTAGATCACAAAATTGATTTTTTTTTTTTTTTGTAAAAAGAGATTAACAAAAGAGTAGAATTATCTACTCACTTCTAACAACAAGATGGTTCTAAAGTCTTGTTTCAATTTTAGATTAAATTCCATTGATTATCTATGTCTAACTTTAGATCAATAGGAAATCAAATGCAAGAGAGTAGACAAATGGTTTACCAACAACTGACCAAAAAGGAAGGATGAGAGTAGATTGGCCTACAGTAGCTTGAAAGGAGGAGGACAAGCTGGGAAAAGAGTCTGGCTAGCACATCAATTGGCCAAAGAAGTTGACCTCGCTGGAAAAAGGAGTAGGAAATCAAATGCAAGAGAGTAGATAAATGGTTTACCACCAACTGACCAAAAAGGAAGGAAGAGAGTAGATTGGGTTACAGTAGCTTGAAAGGAGGAAGATTAGTTAGGAAAAGAGTTTGGCCAGCACATCAATTGGCCAAAGAAGCTTAACTCACTGGAAAAAGGAGTAGTTGATCAGAGGAGCTTCAAGGTAGTATGGTCCATGGCCAAACCTCCTTCCAATGGCTTCCAATGGCAAAGGACATGTTAGGGCAATAGCTGGTGGTCGAAGGGTTGCCAGAGGGGGCTGGACACTGGTCCCTACTTCAATTGTTTTGGCAGAGTGGGGTTGTGGGGGTTTCGATCCCCTATAGATCTACCTTCTAGGTGACACAAGCAAACACAGGAGGATAAGAGAAGATAGTGAAGGTCAGGCAAGTAGGTACTGGCCGATGGATGCCGGAGAAGGAGTGAAGTCATTGAAAGCCATCTGGTCTTTGAGATAGGGAGTTGTTAGAAAAGAAAAAGAGTAGTTGGCGATGGTTGAAGGAGTTGAGCTAAGGAATGATCGATGGAGGAAAAAGGAAGAAGAATTTATTAGAAGAGTGACAGTAGCACTAACATTAGAGGAGGATGAAGAAGAAAAGTAGAGATCGGCCTTCGAGGAGAGAGAAAGAGTCTGGCACTAGAAATAAGGAAAAAAAAGGAAGGGGAAAAGAAAAATATAAAGAAAGATAAAAAGAGAAAAATTGGACGGCCCCAACAAAACTAACATACGATTGTCCACCAAAAATAAAAGGAAAAATTATGCTTTGACTATAATGAAAAATTTAAAACATTTATTATGATTTACCATATTTCAAATTATTTTATTTTTCTGCTG
Organism: Saraca asoca; assembly: GCA_026873985.1. Classification (NCBI taxonomy): domain Eukaryota; kingdom Viridiplantae; phylum Streptophyta; class Magnoliopsida; order Fabales; family Fabaceae; genus Saraca; species Saraca asoca. Next base: position 13,097 of record JANHAO010004871.1, on the reverse strand, counting down.
AAGTGTTACAATAGTGTACTCTTATACTAGAAATTATGTAATGGTGCAAATACAAATATTGTAAAGACCTATACACTTTAAAATATTAAAAAAAGATATCTCATGTTTTTTATAGTTATAAAAAATTAAAGAAAATAAATTGTGAGATTGCATTTCACTTCAAATTTTATAGAGTCCCTGGCCCCTAAAATCGGTCACTGTTTATCAATAAAATAAACTAAATAAGTGCACGAGATTATTTTTTTCTTTTTCATAGATTATTCATCTATAGATAAGTCCACATTCGATGACCTATGACTTGGACTTTCCTTATATTGACATCGACAACACATTTAATATTGTTGTCTTTTTTCACGTATATGACAAACTGAATTATCAAAATAGTAAGTCAGTACAAATTTACTTGACTTTAAAGTTTATGTTAGTAATACAATGAAAATGATATTGATTTTGAATATTATGCGTCATTTTCAACCCTCAATATAGTGATAAAAGTCGGCCATAAATCACTTATCACTGATTATCATTTAAATTTAAAATTAGAATAACATCTGGTTTCTAGTTGAGTTTTCGATAACATGTACGTGATTTAGTCATACAATTGAGGATATTTCGTTTCATTATTAAACTTATTTAAAGTTTGAATTTATTTTACCCTAATTACGTCTAAGATAATTTAATAAAGAACTTAAATTTTTAAAAGATTAAGTGTTTTCATTATTAGATTGTTTGTTTTTTTTTTTAGATTTGTATTTTTTATTATTTGACTTATTTATTTTAAAATTAAAAAAAATAATCTAAAAGTAAAAACATTCAACCTCTTAAGAAATCCAATTTTCTATAGAATTATTCTTTTGTTAAACACAATATTTCTACACTTTTAAATTTGACAACTCTTGATTTCGTAATTCTTGTATTAAAAAAAAATCAATTAATAACTCAAGACAACTCAAAAATAAAAGAATAACCAAAATTTTTTAAAAATAAAAAAATAGTCACGTCAATTTTTCTTACATGCCTCATCATGAATAGTATAAAAATATTTTTTTTAGAAAAATACACTGAAATATACGAAAATATTACACTAACCTTTTCTCTAGTTTGAAATTCTACAATTTATTCTAATTAAGCGTATTCCATTGTGGTGTACCAAAATATTCCTTAGATAATTGTTTGTCAAGACAAAAGTAAGGTTCTTAAGTGAAATAATATTCAATTATTACATTATCCCTAAATTAAAAGTAACTTTTTTGCAAATAGAAATTAATACAAAATATATAAAGTTTTACATTCTCTCTCTCTCTCACACACACACACATTAGCAACACTAAAATCTGAAATAAAAAATTAAGTTTTTATTGAAGAAAATCAAAGGGTTAAGGTGAAATTTCAATACTTCAATCTACCTTTTTTTTTTCTTCTTGGTTGATTTTTTTTTTATCTTATTTAAGTTAGAGTTTTTTAGTTTTTTGATGACTACTTTCACTATGGTAGCATCAACGCGGTGGTTGAAACACCTGCAATAAAGTCTAAGTGGTGGAGACCGCCAAGGTCCCTCCAAAATTTATGTCAAATAGCATTTCAATAGGAGAGTAAAGTGTTCAATAATAATGAATTGCATTCATACTTGACTATTTATAGATGATTAGAAGGTAGAAGGGTATTTGAATGATTCTATTAGAGTGATTGCTCTTGGCTATCAAACTGTAAGTTAGGACCACATGATAGTTGAGGAATGCCATGTCTACCCGTGCAATTGAGCTATTAATTTGATATTTATCATTAGTCCATCCTTTTGGTCTCAAGTGAGGGTAGATCAGACATTCTAAGCATTAGTGAATTCCGATTGGTGGCCTAAACGATCAATTGAGAAAATATTGTATTACCAAATTTTTTGTCAACCTATTTATTATAATTTTATCAAATTTCCATTTGGATTTTAATAAATTCTTGACAGAGCACATCCCTTGATTTTGAGCCTTTAATCATGATTACATTGAATCTAACACCCAACAATAAAATAGCTTGAGGAATTAATGCAACAATCTTCATAAAAATTGATTTGATCTACTAAAAACTTTTAATCTTGTTCGTTCATTCAAATCCTTCTTGAGTCATAAAGGTGCCTCTTTTTCCTGACCAACATTTTACCCATTTCTCTCCAGTGATACCAAAGTTCTCTCTTGTGTTCAAGTTCTTCTTCTTTCCTCTGAAGGCATTCTTGTTAGTACTTGCAACCAAGTCTCTTCAAACATTTACTATAGGTATAAAGTTTTTTCCCTCACTTATACAAAATTGCTCACTTTCCTTTTTTGATTCTTCCATTGTTCCTATTATTTTATTGTCTGTATTATACTATTTATGCCTTATTTTACTTTTTTCATATGGGGAAATTTGAAGGACCAACTCGTCTAATAATTGTATGCTAGATTCAAGGATTTGATTGGGGAAGCATCATGCATTTGCCAAAATGCTTTCTTAAGTCTCAGTTAAACCTTATTCATGGATACCATGGCCAGTTCTTCCAAAACTATCCCAGTTGATCTTGTAACTCACCAAGACCTCAATTAGGATAAACTATTAGGATAGGTGAATCCCAAAGTCATAAGTGTTAGTGTCATTAACCCTTGAACCATAGTCAAATCCCTAGATGAACTCCATAATAATCATTACCAAAATAATGAGGATCAAGATTTAATCTTTGAAGTAGTAGATAAAAATGATACCATCAAAAGCTATGACCTAGAACAATTTTTTATGTTCTATAGTCTTATAATAGAAAATGCTAGGGTATTGCCTCCTTTTTCTCATTTCCACAAGAAATCTTAAAATTTATGAACATTTGCCCACCCATTTGACTTTTAACAATTGGGTACTCCTAGAACTATTCGAAGCAATATGCAAGGAAAAGAACCCTACGGCCTATGCCTCTATTTTCTCTTACTTCTTTGATTATTGTACAATGGGTTTGTGAACCTATATTACCTTACTAAGAGAGCCTACAGAGTTGTTTTCTCTAACCCCTATTCCAATGTTCACTTCTACAAAAGGTCCTTCATTAGGTATCTTCAAAAAGTGACTCTCCCTGTTGGTTAAATGACTAGGAAGAGCCATTATTTCCAGTCATTTGGTCTAGACCCACTTGTGATCCACATGTGATGAATTTAATAGTTGATTTGGTCTTTCTACAATCTACAACCAAATCGCTTTTTAGTCACTTTCTCAAAATATATTATTTGGTGGATGTCCTTATATCTTCTTTTCCCCTTAGTAAGATATTTCTTTTAGAAAAAAAAATGAGTTAGAAATTTTCCTTTAACTTGTTTTGTGGGATATACTACCATTCACTTACTTCATACATATAAAGAAATAGTCATATCGAATTAAGTTAGACTTTATTCTAAAAATGCATGTGTCCCAAGAGATATTTTATTTTGCTCTTATAGTAAGATATTTTTACAAGATTTTTTTTTTAAATTTTTGTAGGAAGAATATCTATAAATCTATAGCATGTTGAGACCCATCTTATAATATCGGATCATGTCATGTTTTTTATATATTTTTTCTTTTAAGCGATCACTTTTAGTGATGTAGTAACATCTGATGTTATTTTAATTTTTTTTTTAATATTTTAGATTCAAATCTAGAATCTCATATAATTATTAAGTGGCTTGCCACTTTTATTATAACACACATATATAATTCTTTCTTGAGGAGTCCCCCAAGTGTAGAATTTCTTTAAGGAATCATTAATCCACCCGACCAAATTATGAGATTGTTGCAATCGAATTTCTCAAGCAAAATACTAAATATATATATACTTATAGATGGAATTAATTGATACCACTTTATAGATTTTTTAAAAATTTTATCTTCTTTTCTATCTCAAATTTGGATTTGATTTTTTTTTTTTGTGAATCTAATAGTTTAGTCAATTTTATTATTATAATATATGTGTGTGGCTCTGTTAACTATTGCAACAACATTATCCAATTAAAACAATTGATTGATACTTAGAAATTGTCACACCCTGATTCATAACACGTGATTGGCATAGAAAATTACCTATATGTAACTCTCTACAAGCCTAACCATACAGTAAAGCTCTTGATGTTACACACCTCTTGTCTGGAGAATGATTAGACAAATACAAAACATGTAAGACATGAGAATAAATCTAAATAACACTGACACATTTACCAAAATAATTTATCAAATTTCTAGCAAAAATCTAGCAAAGTTTCCCTAGTTTTTTAGACCTTGGGCATTAGGCCAATACAACAGTGAAGGGCTATATGCCCACTCAGAACTTGTACAACTAGATAAAATACAACATAAGCCTAAACACCACAATGCACATAATCTACCAGGCAACTACCACAAACAAATACATAGACTACTCAACCCTACTAACTGTCAAAATACAACCATCATTATGCATTTGTGCTCCACAAAAGAAATCTATCCAATCAAGGAGCAGACTCAGATCTAGATGGATGGGGGTAAATAGTAGGAGTGGCCTCAAGATTTAAAAATATAAAAGAAAATGGAGTGTGTTTCTTAGAAACCTAATGAGCGAAAAACCAATGGTTAATTTATAAATCATGTTCAAATGCAATGTAGCATAACATATATACATATATATATATATATATAAACATGAGCTTGTAAACATCTCACAAATTTGAAAGTTTCAAAATAAGAAATAAAGTACAATGTTTTGCAAAATACTCATCAAATTGTATAACAAAGAAATCACTAAATTCTTTCTTCTTTCTCAAATAGTTGAATGATAAGAAAAATTCAAAATTTTAGTATACACTTGGAATCCAATGGATAATTCCTAAAGGAAACCTTACCTAATAGATATTAGTCGCCGTCAGGTTGTTCTTCTAGCATATATTCTCCCTTTTATTCTTTCAACAAATATAATTCTATTCACAAGTATACATGAGGGTTTTCCAAGGAAATTTCCAAAAGATTCAAATTTTGAATTTGATTTTTCAAGCAAATTTAATACCAATAGATTGTATAAATCCATAAGCATAAATAAAAAGGGGTTCAAAGCCATTTCTCATCAATTCATATATTGAATCATTTGACAATAAAATCATCTGTATCATATAACACCTTTGTTCAATAATTTCAACAACCCACTAAGGCAATATAGCAAGATTTCTAGCATCAACATAGAAAATAATACTTAAAAGGAGTGTGTGTGTGTGTATATGATGTAGCACTATTGCTTACAACATATGATTTTCCTTTCAAAGGCAAGTGTCTAGTAAAAATTCAATTTCTTTAGAATCATAGTATTCTATGATATTCCAACTCACGATAGTAAACAAAATTGACATTTGAGAATAGAAAATTCACAATGAGTAGTAAAATTTTCCACCCACCTTAGGATAGCAAGATAACTTCCAATTTTTTTTTCTCTTGGATCACAACTAAATCCCAAAAATCTAATAACCAAAAATCCTTCAAATGTTTTCTAAAATTAGTTTCTAATTTGAGATGATACATTCTAATCACTTGAGTTTCATTTAGGACATGAAAAATTTCACATTAAGAAGGAGTAAAATAAACAAAGAGGAGTAGAATTGTCCATTTACCTTAGGATAGCAAGATAACTTCCAATTTTTTTTTCTCTTGGATCACAACTATATCCCAAAAACCTAATAACCAAAAATCCATCAAATATTTTCTAAAATCAGTTTCCAATTTGAGATGATACATTCTAATCACTTGAGTTTCATTTAAGACATGAAAATTTTCACGTTGAGAAGGTGTAAAATATACTCACTCTTTAACAAAATGTTGGGGTTTTGGTTAATACTGCTAGATGAGCATAAGAAATAAGAAATGAGAAATGAAATCGCTAGCCATTGGAGGCTGTTGGACGGCAGAGTTGCAAATAGAGCAGCTATAGGTGGTTGGTCGAAAAGAAAAAAAACAAGACAATAGCTATGACAGTGATGCTAGCAAAGGAAGAGCACTAGCCAAAGAAGGGTCAATCTATAGCTCATGACTGCGATGCCAATGAAGGAGGCAATCTGGTCAGAGTTGAAGTAGGGCAGACTGGAGCTGATGCAGGGGAAGTCAGAGTTGATGTAGGAGAAAAATAGAAGTGGGCCAAAGGGAGCAAGGATGCAGCTGGAGATGCTGCAGTGAGAAAGAGAAGAGTAGCCGGGGCAGCTTGCTGGAAGGGGAAAAAGCTACTATGATCAGAGGAGAAGTAAAGGAAGTCTAGCGAGAAGCTAAGGAAATCTGGTGTGAAGTAGTAGAAGAAGGACAACAGCCCTCCATTACTAAATGGAGAAGCAGACCAGCAACTGGAGGAAATAAAAAGGAGGAAGGAGAAGAAGCAGTAACAAGTAGATCAGAAGAAAGAAGAAGAAGCTAGAAGCAGGGGTTGGGGGAGAGAGAGAGAAGAGAAGGAGAAAAAGAAAAAGGAAGAAAAAAAATGAAAAAATTACCTTTTAACGACAAAATAAAATTAAAACACTTGTTAAAATATATTTATCTACGTTATTTTTTATTGGAAAAAAATACGTTAGACTATAAATTATGTACATATAGCACATAATTTCACAAATTTACTACTAGCTTAATTTATTTATTAAAGTGTTATATAATTTTTCCAAAATGTTATCATTATTATTTTTCATAAATTATTTATTCGCATCTTCTTTCCTTATATAATCTTTTTTGGTTGGTTTTTCTTGAATTGATATTGACATAACTTTTAATATTGGTGTCTTATAAACGTGTTTTTTCCACATATATGACAATCTGAATTATCAAAAAGTAAGCAAATACATGACTTCGATTTTTTACTGAAAATTCAAATTGACTTAACTTTAAAGTTTATATTAAAATGATATTGACATTTTAAGTGTATTTTATATACGACTTAACGAATGAACTAATCCTATTCCCACAAATAATTAATCACAGTTAAAATTTTAAATTATGTTATACCTTTAACTGATAATGTATTAAATTCAAACTCTTGTGCAAATTGTTTCAACACTTTGTCATCAAACAACACATAAACTATTGCAATGCAGCATACTATTACAACTTATTCACAATAGTTGTTCCAATTTTAAAATATCTTCAAATTTGTCCATTTATTATTTTCTTGCTACTTTTAAAAGTAAATTCATTTGTCCATTTTTTATTCATTCATTTATCTATGTATTTAACTGTTCCAGTCATGTTTATAAAATATAACTAGCGTGTCTTTTAATCATGGATTCAAATTGAGGATTGCAACACATGTTGTGGCTGCAATATTGCAGATGCGACAAACGTTGTAACTATATTGCATTGCAATTACGGTGTTTTAGGAAATCACAGAGAGTGCAGTGAATTTCAACTGTAACACTACAAAGTTGCGTTCTATTGTAGTTACAATAACCACAATATTTAACTTGAATAATTGAAGATTTGGATTGCAACCAAAATAGCCAACACCACGGACTTAAACATTTGGATTCCATAAAAAAAAAAAAAAACCTAAAACTTGCAAAGTGGGATACATTAAACTTTGAGTGGAGTGTTTCCTGCCAATCACACAAAACATTAAACTCACAATTACGGTGTTTTAAGAAATTATAGACACTGCAGTGAATTTCGACCGTGACACTACAAAATTGCGCTCTATTGCTGCTGTAATGATGATAATAATATTTAACTTGAGTAATTGAAGATCTGGATCACAACCAAAACAGCCAACATCACAGACTTAAACATTTAGATTCCATAAGAAAAAAAAGAAAAAAACTAGAACTTGCAAAATGGGATACATTAAATTGGAGTTGTTTCCTGCCAATCACTTAGAACATTGCCAGCAAAATTAACACCACGACCAACACAATCATCAATGGATTGCTCTAAAGATGCTGATATGCCTTCTATAGATGCTCATTGGAGCCTCGCTAGACACTGCCACTAAATCAAAATTTGTGCACACTCCTTCTCTCTCTCTCTCTCTCTCTCTCTCTCTCTCTCTCTCTCTCTTCATTCTTCCTTCCGTGAATATCAGTTTTATGTCCACAGTTTAGTTGATCATGCTACTATGAATTCTCCTGGAAATTTTGACTATTCAAGGTATGAATTATTATTTTATGATTACTTATATTTGCACATAAATTATGTTGTGTTATAGGGTAGAATTGCAATCTATTTGCTGTGACTATTTTGTAGAATCATTGATTTTATTCCTGCAAATGTTATTAGAGCCAATTTATCATATTACATTGTCGAATTTATGCAAAATTTTGATTAATTTGCATATTGTTGTTAGGCTTGGGGATTTAAGTAAAGTTCTGAGAATTCCTTTTACAATTCATGTCTTACAGCACAAATTAATTTATGATTTTGATGTGCATATTTTTGTTAGTTGTTGCTATGTTTCACACAAATTAATTGAAGTATTTATATTTGTTTTTCTACATTTTGTGATGAATCTTGAAATTTGGTGTTTTAGAGTCTTCTGAAAAATGATTTGTTAAAATCAAAATAATTTATGGTGTAATTGATCAAATTGATTTATGATTTCATCTTGAAGTATGAAACAAAACCCATACATAAACTTAATCAAAAACGGGTTAAAATAGTGTTTTGGATGGAAATTTTTTAGAGAAAAATGCAACTCTTGGTTTTAGGTTTTTCAAGATGAAATTCAAAGTGGTTTCTTCAGATTTTTTTTTATTAAATTATTACATGGGTTAGTGTTAGAATGAAGTTTAGTTGAAAATCTGAGAATTTTGACAGAAAAAAAAGAAGAAGTTCAGAATAGCGTAAATTGAACTCAGTCAAAAACGTGTTGCAAATTGGGTATGCGAGCAGGACATGCGACGTCATGATGGTGTACATTCGAGGTACTCTCGATGGTTGTTGGCACCACTTTTTGAGCTGGAATTTTTTTGGAAATTTTATTAGATTTTTTTTCAAAATGAAAATAATTTATTTATTTATTGTTCTACTTTTTTTAGTATTATTTCAATATTATTTGGATTTGAAAATTTTATCACGAGATTCTCACATATAATGTTACAATATGTGTGTTTTTTTTTTCTTATAAGGTATGATACTGTTTGCATTTTGAATTCTATTTATGGATGATTATATGTACAATAATTTTGATATCAATGTACAACAAATGTGATATTATGTAAGAATTTGTTGCTCATGTTGGAATATATATATATATATATATATATATTTTGAAGGGTTCTGTGGATTTATTAATCTAATTCATTTGTTTGTTATATAATCATATATATGTATATATGGATTTGTAGAATTACTTGACGTAAAAGAAAAATCCATCTTTAGAATAACGACTTCTGATCTGGAACACACACAAGCATATATTTTGAAAGAGATATTGATTACTTACCTAGATATATTTTGATGTGTAACCTCAATGAGATAGTCACATTATATATAGGTGGTAATAAGAGGCTTTTCCCTTATGCAAAACCCTAATGGGCTAACCTACCCATCATGGATAGCCCACACAAAAGGCCCACAACTAAATATTTCATGTAAGATTTAATTTTGCCATAAAATCCAATAACACAATTGATTACAAATGGGCTATTATGTCACAAATTAATATTTGACACTTGTATTAATCTGAGTTTTATTTAAAACATAACTGATTATGTTAGTCTACTAGGATTAAATCCAACATTCTCCCACTTGTACTACATAATCAAGTTTGAAAAGAAAAGCATATCTCCAGATCAATAATACACAATGTGGCCACACAGAGTGTCAAATATAAGCTAGTACCCCAATAGGCCCACAACAGAAATACAAGTCCATTAACAATGCAGAAAATCATACTTGATAGGAGTATTGATATCATACATGTGAAGCACTCATATTCCCAATGACCTAACCTAATATGGAATGTGGTAAATAAGAAAAACATGCCAAACGAGAATATGTGATCATAGCATGCAATTCTCAACACAATGGCCTCGGCATCCGTCCAAGATGCCTATTGAGAATCAATGCATTTTCTCAGTGATACATAATGAGGTTGGGTCCACAATGCCTCCACAAAGTATGCCATATATAACCCCATAAATAAGAAAATTGCACACATTAATATTATATGGCAATAATAATAATAATAATAATAGCAACAATGCAATGTCTCGAGACAAAAAATAATAAAACATAATGTTGCTATGAAAAACAAAAAACAACCCTAAACCCCCACTAATCCAAGGCATCAAAAGATTTCACTATCCCCATGCGAGTAACATGATTCTTGAAATCTTTAACAAGCATAGCCTTGGTTAGTGAATCCGCAATCATGAGCTTTATAGGCAAGAACTCAATGGAATTCTCTAATTTGCAAACTTTCTCTTTAACACACATGTATTTGATATCAAAATGTTTTGTGCATTTAGAACTCTTGTGACTTTGAGAGTAAACCACAACAGCAGAGTTATCACAATATATGGTCAAAGGCCTAGAAATGCTCTTTGCAACATGAAATCTAATAATCAGATTCCTTAACCACATTGCATGTTGAGTAGCTTCATAACAAGCCATATACTCTGCCTCCATAGTCAAGCTAGCCACACGTGTCCGTTTGACACTTTTCCACAAAATGGCTCTTCCTGCCATCATAAAAATGTATCATGAAGCGGAGTTCTGGTCATCAACACAACCCCCATGATCAGAGTCAGAATAGCCTACCATATCTAGATGATCAGACTTCCTGTAAGAAAGCATGTACTCTTTGGTACCTTGCAAACTCATTACTTTCTTAGCAACTTGCCAATGAGCTACTCCAGCATTGCTCAAGTATCTCCCTAATACACCAATTGCAAATGCAATATCAAGTCGCGTGCAAACTTGAGCATACATCATATTACCGACAGCGGAAGCATAAGGGACTTTTTCCATTGCAAATCTCTCATCATCATTCTGAAGACACTAGGTTTTTGAGAGTCTCTCCCCTTTTTGAATAGGTGCAACACATGGATTGCAAGAACCCATATTAAACCTACTCAAAACTCTCTCTATGTAAGCCTTTTGAGACAAGCCAAGAAAAACCCGGGATCTATCATGATGAATTTCTATGCCAAGAACAAAAGATGCATCCCCAAGATCCTTCATATCAAAATGAGCTGATAACATATTCTTTGTCTCAGGCAGAAGTCTCACGTCATTGTTGGCTAAGAGAATATCATCAACATACAACACAAGTATGATAAACTTGCTCCCACTACTCTTCAAGTAAATGCACTGGTCAACAGCATTTTCTTTAAAGCCAAGTGAACTGACAACTTCATCAAATTTCAAGTATCATTGCCTAAAAGCCTGCTTTAACCCATATATTGACCTCTTCAGTTTACATACTAAGTTCTCTTTTCCTTTCTCAATGAAACCATTTGGCTAATTCATATACACATTTTCAAATAAATCTCTATTTAAGAAGGCAGTTTTAACATCCATCTATTGGAGCTCTATAACAAAATGAGCCACTAGTGCCATTACCAAGTGAAAGGAGTCTTTAGTAGATACTGATGAGAAAGTTTCATTGTAGTCGGTACCCTCTTTTTTATTATATCCCTTTGCTACTAGTTTGGATTTGTACCTCTCAATTTGGCCTTTAGCATCACGCTTGGTCTTAAACACCCATTTGTAACCAACAGTCTTACAACCAGCAGGTAACTCCACTAAGTCCCAAACATTATTCTTTTGCATAGAGGACAACTCATCCTTCATGGCATCTAACCACTGAGAGCCACGAGAACACGAAATTGCTTCCTGATAGGTAATAGGATCTGAGTCATCACTAATGTCAAAATCATGTTTCTATAGATATACAATATAATCATTAAACTGAGTAGGCTTAGGGACTCTTTCAGATCTCCGTAGAGGGACTATCTTAGTAACTGGAACCTGTTCTTCATAAGTAACTGGAACCTCTGGTGGAGTCACAACCTTATTATTCCTAACATTATTATTATCCAATCCACCCACTGAAGTTGGGATAATGGGTAGAGGAATGGTGACATGCTCCTCTCTAAAATTAATAGGTCGAGGCACTTGACCCTTACTACCTAACTCATCCTCATAATAAATAGCATGGTCAGATTCAATGACCCTCATGGAATGAGATGGATAATAAAACCTAGAACCTCTAGATCCAATACAGTAGCCAATAAAGGAACCACTAATGGTTTTGAGGTCAAGTTTCTTCAATTATGGATTGTAACATCTCATCTCTGCTTTGCAACCCCAAACACAAAAATGTTTTAAACTTAGCCTTTTACTGGAGAATATCTTATAAGGAGTCTTAGGAACAAATTTGCTGGGTACTTGATTCAAAATGTACATTGTAGTCTTTAGCACATCTCCCCATAAGAATTCAAGCAAGGTAGAGTGATTGAGCATGCATCTCACCATTTCCATAAGAGTACGATTTTTCCTTTCTACAACTTCATTTTCCTAAAGAGTGCCAGGCATAGTGTATTGTGCCTCAATACCACAATCCTGTAAGAACCTAGCAAAAGGTCTAGGATTTCTTCTTGTTTCATCATATCTACCATAATACTCATCGCCTCTATCAGATCTCACACACTTAATCTGTTTCCTATACTTTAGTTCAATAGTGGCCTTGAACATTTTGAAGGCTTCCAAGGACTTAGATTTCTTATGAAGTAATTCAACCCAACCATACCTAGAGAAGTCATTAATAAAGGTGATGAAGTACTTAAAACCACTCATGACAATAGGAGTAATAGGCCCACAAATATATGTATGAATCAATTATAAAATTTGTTCACTTTTGGTAACCTCACTTTTATGAGCTCTAGTAATAAGTTTTCCTTTAACACAATTAACATAACTGTCAAAATTAGAAAAGACAAGGGCATGTAGAGTACCCTCCTTAATCAATCTCTCCATCCTCACCCTAGAAATATGACCCGGTCACTATGCCAAAGCATAGAAGAGTTTTATGCAACTTTACCATGCTTATTTCCAATGATAGAATTTGCAAAAGCAACCCCTTTATTGAAACAAAGAGGATCCAAATCTAACATATACAATCC
>JANHAO010004870.1:0-23621 GCA_026873985.1 Saraca asoca | reverse complement strand
TCTTTTGGGCTATATTAAGGTTATATTACATTAGGCTTAATTATTGACATTAGTTAGACTAAGTCAATAACTTAAGCCCAAAAGCATTTCCATACTTTTTGTTGGACTACGACTCTCAATTGGGCTAAGACTATGACTTTCAGTTGAACTAGGCCTAGGTCTATTCTCACTAAACCCTAGAGCTATAAAGATAACATTTAGGATTAGTGAGGAAAAAGAATGATAGAAAAAAGAACAGCAGAAGAAAAAGAAAAATAGTTTTCGGAAAAACCAATTCAGAGATCTTAGAAAGATAGATAGAGGCATTTTCTAGCAAAGGCGCAGTGTGTGAGGCAATTCCATCCAATAGATCAAAGTTTTGTCTTCCTCATATATGGATACCGTAGAGACACAGATTTGTCAATCTGTGTTGGTGATTTCTGTATCAGACTAGAACATTGCATTCAACCGCAGCATCATAGGAGACAGAAGTTCATCAATTTGTGTTGCTAATTTCTGCATCAAACCGCAACACCATAAGGAGATAGGATTTGTGTTGCTGCATTCTGTATCCAATGCAACATAATAAGGTATTATCTTAACTAACTAATTTATGTTTTGCGCATGGATCCTTGGTGGGTTTTGAAAAAAATTTTAATTTTTCGCTATGTTTGTTGCGTCGAAACCCAGCACCACCTACCCTAAAAAATCCAGTATCACCCAACAAACCCAAGCCAAAACCCCCTAAATGCTTCAAATGCCAAGGTTTTGGGCACATTGAGTCTGACAACCTAATAGTAATGTTATAGTTCTTATCGGTAAAGAAGTTTGAGAACTTTCTGAAGAAGAAGAAGATAGTGAATTGGTCTATTCCCTAGTGTTTGATAAGGAGATTACCCTAGTAGATTATGGAGAATCATTGATTGTAAGGCATAGCCTCCACACAACCAAAGCGAAAGAAGAGACATAGCTTTGGCATAACATCTTCACACTAGACACACTTCACAAGGAAAAATATGTGATGTCATCATTGACAGTAAAAGTTATGAGAATGTTTTGTTGAGTTATATGGTTCAAAAGTTGAAGCTTCCAACCCAAGACCACCCTTATCCTAACAAACTACAATGGCTTGACAAAAGAAGTGAGGTTAAAGTCACCCAATGTTGCCTAGTAGCCTTCTCCATTAGAAAGAGGTACCAAGAAAAAGTTTGGTATGGTGTGATCCTGATGGACACTTATCATCTACTGTTAGGCCAACTTTGGTAGTATGATCTTCATGCTATCTATAACAGTTGTGAAAACATCTAATTTTTTGTTAAAGATGGAGTCAAGATGAAGGTAACTTTATTTTGCCCCACCTTTAAGCCTACAAAGCCAATGGTTTCTCTAGCATCTAAATCACAACTCAAGAGATTATAGGAAGAAGCCTCATCATTGTGCCTTTTACTACTGCTGGAGCAAAATATTGGAGCTACCATTCCACATGAGATTGAACTCTTCTTAAGGAATATCTTGGCGTCATTCCTAAAGAGATTCCACCAAGGTAACCACCCATAAGAGACATCCAATACACCATTGACTTCATGCCAAGTTTTGTTATTCCTAACAAGCCTACTTATAGAATGAGCACACAAAAGCATGCTAAGATTCAGCGCCAAGTGAAAGTATTGCTTAAAAAGGGATTAATCTATAAGAATGTTAGTCCTCATGTTATCCTTTTACTGCTAGTGCCTAAAAAAATGGTAGTTAGAGAATGTGTGTTAATAGCTAAGTCATGACTAAAATGACTATGGAATATTGATTTCCCATACCATAATTTGATGACCAGCTAGACCAGTCACATGGTGTTATGGCTTTCTTTAAGATATATCTCAAAAGTGCATATCACTAGATTAGGTTGTAACATGGAGATGAATGGAAGACAACATTCAAGTCTAGAAATAGGTTGTACAAATTAATGATAATGCCTTTCAAGCTTTTTAATGCCCCCAGTACATTTATGTGCCTAATGAATGAAATGCTTCGTCTTTTTATTGTGAAGTTCGTGGTTGTATATTTTGATGACATTTTGATATATGACAAGAGTAAAGAGGAGAATCTAGGCCACACAGAACAAATTCTTAATGTCTTTTGAGAGCAAAAGCTATACCTTAACCTCTAGAAGTGCATATTTCTTTATTCATGAAGTAATCTTCCTAGGATAAATTGTCACGACTCAGGGCATTAGAGTAAACTCAAGTAAAATTAAAGCAATTAAAAGCTAGCCTATGCCTAAACCCATCCATGATGTCAGAAGTTTCCATTGATTGGCTTCATTCTCACTACTACAAAATGTAGAAACAATGTCATTAAATAGATGTCAGTTGAAAGGTAAATCATTGTATATATAGGTGTGGTGGTGTTTTGTAAATAGAAGGAAACTTACAATGTCTGTTCCTATTAAAAAATCAATGTCTAAACTAAATATCACGTTTAACGTAAGTTTGAGTTAAGGAATTGTCAACAGTCGAATCTAATCAACCCAAGTTCAGAACCCCAAACTGTAAATTGAATGTGAAAAGAGAAAGAGAGAGAAGAGGAAGAATAGAGAGACACCAGAAGTTTTTAACATGGTTCAGCTAAAGTTAATTTGACCCTTACGTCCACGGCTTTTATTGCTTTTTATTGAGTGTTTTGTATTTGATGATTAATTGTATCATGTACAATGATTTCCTCCCCATTGATAATAGTTAGGGGGTTACAGTTTGAATGTAAATCTATAACGATAAGTATCATGACTTGATTAGAATTACATGATAGATAAAAGTTGGTGGTTATAACAGACTTCCATCAAAGTAGGAAACTGATTGGATTTCCCTGAACCGTTTGTTGTGGATGCATACTCTGATCTGTGAGCTGAGCCTTGTTCCCAATGACCTGAGGAGGCTGTTTTGACCGTTAGTGACCTTAGCTCATATTTAAAGACCTGATGTCTTAGTCCCATGACCTCAATCCTGGGTGAGCTAGTCCCTTATTAGCTAAGTCTGTCCATTGGGCTTTTACCAGCTCATTTATGCTCTTCCAAAAATACCCACAATATTAGTCCCCTAACTCTCAGTGCGATCTACGAATTGGGAGCTATAGTTCATTGGTAAAAGCCATCAACTGTGATCTACTATGCTGTAGTTTGGACTCTTGTCATTTCATTTCGTTTACACCTACCCATGTCATCATTTCCATATTTAATGTATCCATTTTTTCATAGTTGTCAATGCGTAATGATAGAGCCTTGCTTTTTGCTAGACCGTTAGATCAAGGGTAGCTGATCAATCTCCGGATCTAACGGTGAGATTGATTGAGTTATATATGGTGAGGAAAATGCTTCCTTCCCTCTCATTTGTTATTTTTCAAAAACCTGTGTTTCAGTTTCCTACTTGTTCTTCAAGCTCTCATCTAGTCACTATCATTCTTCACCCTTTTTTGCTTCTCCAAGTTTGCAACAGTAACCTTTAAGTTTAATTTGCTAGAGATCGATCATGCTCATTGTACTCTCTTTTGGATTCTCTTTTCTAGACCCATCTTTTTCTATTGATTTAGTGAGTCTTTTGAACACTGTCTTGGTTCTAAGCTTCTACTTTTTTATGAATGTTTTGCTTTGTGGGTTTCTGATATCTGGTGGCTTGGTCCTGTAGTGTGTTTATTTACGTGCTTGTCATTGTTTATAAAGCTAGTGTGCCATCTGTTTGATAAAATGCCAGTAGGTCTTGAGGTCGTAGATTATTGAATTTAGCTTTTTTCTATTTCCCTAGTTTTAGTGACTTGATAAGTCCTTCGGTCAAACCCCCTATGTTTTTAGTGGTCTGGGTTTTAGATGTGGTGATATGTTACGTGTATGGCCTGTTGCATAGGATGTTTCTGTATTAGCTTTTAGCCTTTAGGTATGGTCTGCTTTCAATGACCTGATCATTCCTTCTTGTGTAGATGGCAAGTCATAGACACCAAGTTACCAGATAGGAAATGCTGAGGATTTTGATTTTCCATCATGAAATGGGAGCTGATGCATTTTATAGATGAAGCAACCTCTAGGAGTGGTGAAATTACCGAGAGGTTTGCTGCTCGTCCTGATCCTATTGAGGATCAATAGGTTGCTAGGAGTGAAGGGTCCTAAAACTGCACAGTGTTCAAGCACCACCCTACGATCATAAGCTCGACAAGCTTAAGTACATAATTGAGACATACCATTTGCCTATGGGCTGTTGCATTATGGCTCCTTTTCCTGATGACCACGCAGTTTATCCCCCTTTAGGATTTGTCGCTATTAGCTCCCACCATCTTGCTATTAGGCTTAGGTTCCCAGTCCATACCTACTTTGTTAAATTGTTGAATAAGCTGAAACTCTACCTTTTTTAGCTTACACCAAACTTATATTCTTAGCTCACCTCCCTTGCTCTCTTGTACCTTAGGAATAATCTTCCTCCTTCTTCTATCAGGGTTATTTGTTATTTATTTAGCATAAAAAATGTGGGGTAGCATGATGGGATTTACTACCTGACGGCTCAAGAAATTGAGTACAAAAAGGATCTTGCCACAAGTTAATGCTAAGGGCAAGTCCAATGTGAGGAATTATAAAACCCACTGGTTTTATGTTTCCTATCCATCTTTGCATCATCTTCGTAGTTTTGGTTTCATCCTTACTCCTAGTAAGCGAGCTGAGGATGTGCAAGCTTGTATGAATTCATATTTTATTCTCTAATTCTGACATTCTATTTCATTTTGTAGATGGAGATGGCAAGGAGAAACCAACATTAGAGGCTGAGGAGGTTGGGGTGCTAGGCCAGTTCGTTACTATAGACAATCTGAAGAACAATCTCAAATTCAACGAGGATCTTCTATGTTCGCATAAGCTTGCTCCAGCTTTAAACATTGTGATAATTAGAGACATCGAAGCTTGCTAAACTAGGGAGGTTAGTTCAACAAATTTTAG
Organism: Saraca asoca; assembly: GCA_026873985.1. Lineage (NCBI taxonomy): Eukaryota > Viridiplantae > Streptophyta > Magnoliopsida > Fabales > Fabaceae > Saraca > Saraca asoca. Next base: position 18,679 of record JANHAO010004870.1, on the reverse strand, counting down.
AAAGTACAAAAATATGTTGAGACTCAACCTCCGAATGCCATGATCTTCCCTCTCTGCTTGGTCTGTTACTGCTGTTGTGACTTCATCGGCTCCTATTATTACAAGTCAATCTTCCCCATCCATGGCAATAGAATCTTCACAAGTGCTGGCTCCCACCTCACATCCTGAGGTAGCGGTCGAGGAGGTCACATCCCCATCTATTTCCCCTACTAAAAAACAAAGAATAGACAAGGGAAAGAGGGTTATTATTACTACAGAGAAGGTGGTGCCTAAGGGCAAGGCCGAGGAGCGACTTGCTAGACTTGGCCCAAAGATAGAGGAGTACTTTGACTTCTTTTAGGAAAATGTCAAATTGATCCTAGGGCCTCGCAATAGGGCCAAAGTGTTAGAGTTGGAGGAATCCTCAAGGGAAGCATTGATGAGCTATGTAACTCGTCATGTCCTACTAGTAAGTAAAGTCCTTTCAACTTGGTTCTCCTATCTCTTTGTGATTCTAAGTCGGTGGTTTGATTTTTCAAGGCTTGCTATCAATAATAAAGCTGAAGAAGATGCTTCAAGCTTAGGATAAAGGGAAGAAAAAGCTTGGGAGTGACTTCACTACCACGACTACTAAGGTGCTAGAATTGAAGAAAAAAGCTAGAGATGCCAAAATAGCCAAAGAAAAAGTTGAGGAAGCCTTGTCTCTCAAGGTGGCAGATTGTGAGGCTATCATATCCAGCCTCAATAAAGTGGTTGATGAGCTAACGAGAGTAAAGGGCAAGCTGGATGCGATAGTGTAGCGGGTTGAGGTTGTCGAGAGGAAATATAAGGCAGCCAGGGATGAAGTTGCTTTGGCGAAAGAGGAGGTTACATGAGCTAAGGTGGAGACTATCGTGTTAATTACGAGAACTAAAGAAGAGGTGGCGTTTGAGGCCACCGCTGGCTTCTTGTTCACCTTGTAGGAGGAGCATCCGAAGATGGATTTCTCCTTTTTTTGATAGGAATGTCCTTAAGTTCATTAAAGGCTTTAAGAAGGATATGAATGCAACTTCTCCCAATAAGGATTCATAGTTAGCAGGTAGAGCTTCTCCAGCTCAGGACCTGATCCAAAGATAAAGCAACTTGCAAGTGGTGGATACTATTGGTGATCAAATAGCAAATGACCTGCTCCCCCCAGATACGGACCTTCTTACCCAGAGTACAACTTATTAAGGCCAATCTTCCCCATATGCCATAGTTTGCAGCAATTTTTAAATATAATTCTAAATTTTTACATGTAAATTCTCCTTATTGAGGGAATCTTTGATGAACTTATAATATTCATGCTTTATTCATCCAAATTTCCATAGTTGTTTATTCAATAGTTTGTAAACAATATTATGAATGAGTTCCTGCAAATTATGACTTAACGAACATTAGTTAAAATGAATGCCTAGTAGGTCGATCGATCTTACCAAACTGATGACTTTAGTCATTATCAAGATGAAAGCATGAGTGCGGAGCCAAATAGTAGGTCACATACAGTGCCAAGTAATAGGTCGCATGTGGTGCCAAATAATAGGTCACATGCAGTGCCAAGTAGTAGGTTGCATGAAGTGTCGAATAATAGGTCACATGTGGTGCCAAGTAAGAGGTTGCATGCAGTGCCAAATAATTGGTCGCATACGATGCCAAGTAGTAAGTCATATGTGATGTTGAATAGTTGGTCACATGTGGTTCCCAGTAGTAGGTCGTATACGGTGCCAAATAGCTAGTTACATACAGTGCCAAATAATAGGTTGTATGCAATGTTAAATAATTGGTTGCATACGGGGCAAGTTGCATACGGTGTCAAATAGTTGGTTGCATGTGGTGTCAAGTAGAAGGTTGCCAAGTAGTAGGTTATATGCGATGCCAAGTAGTAGGTCACATTAAGTGCTGAATAGTTGGTCACATGTGGTGCCAAGTAGTAAGTCATATACAGTGCTGAATAGTTAGTCTCATATGATGCCAAGTAGTAGGTTGTATGCAGTGCCAAATAGTTGGTTGTATATGATGCTAAGTAGTAGGTTAGTCGCATATGATGCCAAGTAGTAGGTTGCATACGATGTCGAATAGTTGGTCACATATGGTGCCAAGTAGTAGGTTGTATGCGGTGCCAAATAGTTGATTGCATATGGTGCCAAGTTTTCATAAGTTCGTCAAGCTAAATGCCTTTTCCGGATCAGAGGGGTGAATGTTCGCTTCTGGATTAGAAGGGTATGGTATTTTGTTAAAAATTTATCCAAAAATTAGTAAACAATCATAAAAATTTAAAAACACTGACTGTCTTATCAATTTCAGAACAATGTTACAAGACTAGATAAGCAATATTCAAATTCATTGATCATATGGGTGGAGATGTTCAACATCTCATGGCTCTCCACCAGAAATCACATTAATCCTCCTTCCTCTTATCCCTAGCTTGACTTTATCTTTATAGCAGCGTTGGGCTATGTGTTGATCGCCTCGCACACATCTAATTCCATTAGGGGTTAGAAATCTAATGGTGAATGCCCTGGTAAAAGTGACCATGTTCAGGTCATTGATCGCAGGTCGACCTAACACCATATTATATGTTGAGGGACAATCGATGATCAAAAAGTCTGCCAAGATGGTTACCTAGTGACCCAAGTCTCCAGGGTAATAGGAAGCCTAATATGCCCTACTGGTAGTATTACATCTCCTGTAAAGCCATAAAAGGGCTCTGGGGAAGGCTTCAGTTGATTTGAACTTAGTCCCATCTGTTCAAAACATCCTTTATACATAATTTTCATCGAGCTACTTGTATTGATCATAATTCTTTGTACCTTGGTGTTACCAATTCTGGCTTAGATAACCAGTGCGTCATTATGGGGGGAATATATCCCTTATGCTTTTTCATCTGTAAAGGTGATATTGTCTGAGGTCCTCCTTGCTTTCTTGGTGAGACATTTGAATTCACTATATCCTATGAGCAAGATGTTATTTGCTTCTTGTACATAGCGATCATGTGACCTATTTGAAATGCCTATAATATTAGGTCCATCATGAATAGTAAATATAGTTCTTACTGTGGGTGCCTTCCCCTGTTTAGAAGTCTATTGGTGCTACTGTTATGCTGGTTACTGTTCCAAGGGTTACACCACATAATCCATTAAATGACCTCTTTTGATTAGGTCTTCAATTGCATCCTGGAGTGCCTTGCATTCTGAAGTGTTGTGCCCGATCTTGTTATGATGAGCACAATACTTGTTCTTATTTCTAAACTGGTTAGGAGTCCTTATAGGTTTAGGCTTCTCGAAATCCTCCTTATCCTTTTCCATCATAAAAATCCTTTCTTGAGTATCTGATAAGATGTTGTAGTTATCATGGCGACCTTTACATTGAGATCGCTCATTCCTATCCTTCTTTGTAACCTAATTTTTGGGGTCATCATCTTGCCTCTCCTTGTTGTTTCTGGTATTATTCCTCTTTTTACTCTAGTTAGGGCTATTAGCTTTGTCCTTAGACTTATTAGGGCCAAAGGTTTCCTCCCATCTGATCTTTCATAGAATTCACCTAAGCCCCTTACTGGAGACTTATATATGCTCTCAGATAGCTTCCTATCTTTACGGAGCCCCACTGAAATCATTGTTAAGATGCTCTCATCCGAGGGATTTTCTATATGACTGACCTCATGTCTAAACTGGGTAATGTAGTCCTTTAATGATTCGTTCTTTCACTGAAAGATTGGCACGAGGTGGCAGAATGGTGTGAGCTACCTTCTCAATGCCCTGTATTGATTGATGAATCTCTTCTGGTATTCTTTCCAACCATTAATGCTGCGAGCTTTAAGATTCTTGAACCACATTCGAGGTATAGACACCTAAAGTGGTTAGGAAAACATGACACTTGACCAGAGTATTGGTCGTATAAAGATCCTTCTATATGTTAAATGCATCTAGGTGATCGTATGGGTCATTATCCCCATTATGTAGCGAGATAGTGGGAACTTTGAACGTGTAAGGGAAAGGCTCTTTCTCAATCTCCTTGGTGAATGGTGTCCTCCCCTTATAACGATCTTAGTGGTCCTGAGCTTAAAGGCGTTGTTCCAACTACTTTATCCTCTAAAGCAGCTCCTCTACCATATGATCCTGAGCCTCAGACTATTGGCTAGAAGATGGCTGGCTCCTTTTTTTGTTATAGGAGTGTTGATCTGAGGTCATGTGCTTCCTCTACTCATAACCCAGCGGGCTTTGATCTGAGAGATATCTTTGATTGGTCCTATTTAAGTCTTCAGCTCAATGTGAACCCTTACGTTGATGATGATCCCTTTCATTCTCCTCACAAGCTCAATTGACCTTCGACCTTGGCCGTGAGTTGGTAGAGCGAGCTGAATAGGTGTACTGAAGTACTTCTCTAGTTGGTCTCTCTTTCTGAGCCCCTTCTTATGTCTATTGGAGAGCTTCTTCCTGTGGATCACCCATGTTCTGCTCTTGTGAGTACTAGGCTTGTGCCTAAGTCAATACCCTAGCCACTTTGATCAACTTTCTACCATTTTTTCTAGGGCCTCATTACACTAATGCCATGCTTGTATCCATCAATAATATCAGGTTAGTGTGAGGTTGTTGGGGGCATGTTGGTAGCAACACCTATGGTAGGGACGATGGAAATACCTACTGTGAGAAGGACTAGATCCCTTTGTTGTTCCATATGATCATCAAGTTGGTCAACTGTAGCATCTGAACTCCCAGCAGTTCTTCCTCTAACCATCGAAAAAAGTCAAAGCGAATGCAGTTTAGGGCCCTCCTTCTAGCACCAAAATGTTGATGGTCGAATTTAGTTAACCTAAGTTCAGAACCCCAAACTACAAATTGAATGTGAAAAGAGAAAGATAGATAGAGAGAGAGAGAGAGAGAGAGAGAGAGAGAGAGAGAGAGAGAGAGAGAGAGGAAGAACAAATAGACACTAGAAGTTTTTAACATAATTTGACTAAAGTCAGTTTGACCCCTACATCCACGACTTTTATTACTCTTTGCTAAGTGTTTTATATCTGATCATTGATTGTGTCATATACAATAATTTCATCCCCTTTTATAATAGTTAGGGCATTAAAGTTTGAATATAAATCTATAACGATAAGTATCACAACTTGATTAGGATTACATAATAGATTAAACTTGGTAGTTATAATAGACTTCCATGAAAGTAGGAAACTGATCAGAATTCCCTAGACCACTGGTTGTGGATGCATGCTTTGATATGCAAGCTAAGCCTTATTCTCAACTACCTAAGGTGGCTGCTTTGACCATTAGCGACCTTAACTTATATTTATCGATCTAGTATCTTAGTCTCACAACCTCAATCCTAGGTGAGCTGGGCCCTTATTAGCAGAGTCTATCCATTGGACTTTTATCAGCCTATTTATGCGATTCCAAAAATATCCACAACAGGAACCAATGTACTTTTGGAATTATTTAATTTGTACCATTTTAGTTTAAACCATCTTTAAAAGTTATAGCTCCTTAACTACCAAAAATATTTATTAATGCATCAATTAAATTCTTATTTGATTATACTACGATGAACCTTATTATAATAAAATTCATAACTTATTGAATTATACTCAAATAGTTTTTTTATTAATTTATAAATTGAATTCTTAATCAAATGGTTTATGTACAACTAATTTACTGATATGATAATATTATAACTAATTTTTCATTTTACCAAGACAACGGAATTGTAAAATTCTCTAATAATCATTAATTTCTTCCATTTTACCAAGATTATGGAATTGTCAAAATAATCCAAACTAAATTTGATGCATTTATATCTGGGTATATGAAAAAATGTAAATTAGATGTTAGTTTTTATTAAGAATTGACATAAATGGATAAAAATAATTAAAAAAACATAGGCATATGAAGAGGCATGGATTAGACATCAGTTTTGTATTAGAAACTGACATGGATATATGATATTACACATTGATTCCAACATATTAATGACATTTAAAACCTCTGCATATTTTAGAAGGCCAATGCATCCTCCTAACTCTTATTCTAATCTACTTTGCTCTAAAGGTTTATAGTTTATTTTTTTTCCTTTTTATTTCTCTTTTGTTGCTTAGTATGTTTATATAGAATGATTAATTTTTTTTTTCCTTTTTCTTTTTAAATAGGACATATGGATCCTTTAAATAAGTGGATGATGGGTTTATCTGATGTGTATGTATTGTCTTGTAGACCACCTTTAATATACATGTTGTCTTGTAGACCGCCTTTGATGTGGAAGCACTCCTTATAGCTTTCAACAATAATTTTACATATATATATATATATATTGCTTGGTTTCTGTATATGAAATTGTTAGCAACACTATTCATCCTATCTGGTCCTAATGTTCTTTCTGATATTCTTATAAGGTTTGCTCAGTTGCTGCTTCAGTTTTCATTTTCCATTCCATTGATATATATTGGTAGTTTATTGGAATCATTGTTTTGTCATGTATTTAAAATTTTTGTTGATCCAAATGTATGAGATTTTCGTTGGATGGTTATTTTCTGTAAAAGTGTAGCTTGTAGCAATTATCTATATATTTTTTAAAAAATATTAATAGAAATGACTTCATTTTTTTAACATAAACCAACATTTTTACACTACTACAAAATATAGAAATAATGTCATTAAATACATGTATAATAAAAGGTAAATAGACACACACACACACACACACATATGAGTGGTGGTATTTTTGTAATTTGGAGTTATTTTGTTTGATTGTTTAATTATTTTGTTTAATTTATTTATTAACAAAATATTCTTTAATCATTAATTTTTTTCTATTCGAGTCAATAATTCCACTATACTAAGGCTACAAAATTGTTAAAAATTTTAATTTCAAATTTTTTTGAACTAATTAAATATAATTTAATGTGTAAAATAATTGAATTATTGAAATATCATATAATGAAAAAATAATTCAATTATTTAAATATTATTTAATTGACAAAATTTTTCAGAAAATAATTAACCTTGAGCAAATTATTTGTGAAAATGTAATAGTATATTATCTAACAAAAAATAGAAAAAAAAATTAATTTAGAAAGAATTCAACATTGGTATATAATATTGAAGCAACGATGATATTTTTGTAAATATGATAAAAATTAATATATTGATTATCATAAAAAAATTGACATATAAAAAATTAAAAAATAATTAAAACAATGCAACGTGGGTATAATATGAAGTGGTGGTAGTGTTTTTATAAATATGTTGAAAATTCATACATTGGTTTTCATAAAAAAGCCAATGTATAAACCTTAAGATGTCGGTTGATTATGAGGAATCGATTTAGATGTATGAGAATAGATATTGATTCCTATGTATTATCAAATGTTTAATGTTTAAGCATATTTACATAACATGTCAGTTCTTCCTCCTGACTTTCATTTGCTTTCCCTTATCTGAAACATTTACCCAAATTTATTCTCAAATACTCATTGCATTTTTCTTTGCTGTCTTCGATCTTTGAATTTCAAGTCCATCATTGATTAAGGTAGGAAACTTCGTTCTTCTTGCATTATATTACTTTCTTTATTGCTAAGTTATATCAAAGTTTTTTTATATTTTATTAACTTTGAACTTTGCTAATGGTTTATATTTTAGGGTTTAGCTTTTTTTCTCTTTGTTTCTTAGTTTGTTTATCGGGAATGATTTGGATTAGGGCTTAGTTTTGGATTGTGGTTCTTGGCTGGTATGAGGTAGTTTTTAGCTGTGGTTGGCTGGTCATGCCCTATTACTGAGTAGCTACTTGAAAAAAAGAAAAAAAGGTGTTAAAAGTCTACTAGCTACTAGTTGCACCCATTATTTACCTCTTGTTATCTTGTTTATGCTTCTACAATATATTCATGACAAGAATTTGTGTAGATAGCCTTCACATCATCATCATAAAATGACAGGGTTAGTAATCTTGCTACAGTATAGTTTTGATCATCAAATTAAGATAGTTTATTGGTAAAATTATTTAATATTGTTTATATATCTAATGTATGTGACAATACAAAATTGCACACTTGATGAAAGTGGACAGTAATTAACAGTTTTACTTTGAACAACCCTTCCTTGTTATATTTAGGTTGACATTCAGTTTTTTTAATTCAAATGTGAATTAGTATTAGATAATGACATATTCTTTGAATTATTACTGTGCAAGGTTAACTTGTTTTTCATTTTTCCTTTTGATTAGACATATGGATTCTTTTCAGCATAATGAGAAGAGTACCAAGGGCACTGCACTTCTAAAAGAGATAGGTCATCCAAATATAAGAGTTACACTGGAGTGTTAGCACACACCAAAGTGCCAATCAATATTGAGCACTAGAAAAAACTACTAAAGGACATCAAGGAGAAATTTTGGTAGGATGTCTTGATATATATTACTTATCTTTAATTTGTTTTTAATATATATATAACTATCTTCTTAGAATAATTGTATACAAGTATAATCTATATGTGTGTTGTCTTGTTGACCACCTTCAATGTTGATGCAAGGAGAAGAAAAGAAGTTGTAAAGCTTAACGAGGAGCAGTGGAAGGACTTTAGGAATCAGTTGACAAAGGATTATATCATTGTCAAGAGGAAGGATGATAAAATCCCCCTTAAGAAATATAACTTCCTTAATCAATAAGTGTAGGATAATATTATGCAACAACACTAGTTGAGGCCTTTCAAGTAAATTTGGCCATCTTGTATTTTTTTTCAACTATAATAAGTAATTTGACCATCTTATCAACTATTTTTTTGTCAACAAGGTATAAGTGCAACCAATAAGGAGAGACAAGCAAAAAAACAAGTATAGGGATAAGCTGTCTTGTAGAAGATATGCGAAGCTAAAGCAATCTTTAGTCAAAGAAAAGCTCACAAACAACAAGCTTCTAATTAGTCCAATTCACCAATAATTTCCATATCTCGGTATGAATTATGGAAGAGAGAAAAAATCAACACAGTGGGTGAATATATGACTAAAGAGAGCCAGATAATTGCCAAGAAAATTATAAGTAACTTAGAAGCGTTAATTACTTAAGTAATTGAAATAGTAAGTAATTATAAGTGTTAAGTGCTAATAAATATTCTTAATTGTATGCAATGACCCAAGTAAAGTTTACTCCATTTGAAAGGATGGACATATTGATAGATGCATTAGGAACTCAAGAACATCTTGACCCTGTTAGGGGGGTTAGAGGAGGAGTGGGTCTTAAGTCTTATTTTGAAGGATCATCAAAGTGTCACTGAGGATCATCACTTTCTATAAAGGATCTTACTATAGAGATTTTTGCTTGAGTGGCATAGAAAGTGACAAAAAAGACCTAGGCCGAAATGGAAGAACTCTTTGATCGAAAGATGATGACCTACTTTCAAAAGATAGGCATGCAACCACTCATCAACCTGAGGCCTGTTGATAATGAGGTGGAAATGCACTCCCTTCGCCCACCTAGCAACGTAAAAGCCAACTACCCGGAAGATCTTGACCCATCTGTAGAGCTACCAAAGGTAAATAACTATCATTAAAAGCCTTAACATCCTTTTATTATGTTAGAAGTTTCTAATATTTTCTATGAAAAATAACATTATAACTTTTTCAATTTGATTTTTTTGTCTATATAAGAAAGAGCCAAATGTCAACTAGCTCTAACGCCCAAGGAGCATACAGTGGCTTATGAAAGGGTTTTCCATAACCACACCTTCCATTGCCAAGAACTTATAAATGATCAAGCAAAGGTCATTATTGACACCCTACCAAATCAAACTACAAAACAACCAATGCTAACAAATGAACTAGGAATAGTGGCCAAGTGATTAGGACTTACATCACATGGCTGGAGAGTTTACTCACTTTAGCTACAAAGGTATTTGAAAAATCTAATTTTACTATATTTCTAATATCGACATTTCATAATTTTATACATGTCAATTAAGCATCTAGCCAAGTAAGGAGAAAGCAAAAGAAGGAAGAGGTTGGAGAGGTTGAAAGTAAGCAAACAAAGGCATCAATGACTGATAGTTGTCAAGACTGGGAAAGATAATACAGAACTACCAAACTTATAGCACTGGTGAGTTCAGGTCAAACTACAAAGACTAGTGATTAATTCTAGTGTATTAACAATAGAAAATAAGGGGCTTTGTGATTATTTAGATAGAAACAGAAATTAAACAAACTATAATAACATGAGCAAATAGAAGGAAAGAAAAAGGGGAAATCTAAGGAGAAAAGCTTCAATCCAAGGGACTCTTGCAATCAATTTTATGACTAATCATTGACACAAATATTTTATTCCCTCTTTAATTGATTAGTCAAAAATCTAATTAATCTTAGCACCTAATAAATAATTGCTAATTCCTGTCTAAACTGGCCAACCAAGCCCAATACCCAATTAACCCTTATTGCTTAATCGATTGAAGTCTAGCACCTTAACCAATTCACTAATAGCATTAAGATATGAAAATGCCAAGACAAATTAATCAATTTACCCCAGCAGCAAATCCATTAATTACCCCCAATTCTCTAGGATAATTGACCCATACTAATACACAATCAAAAACCCTATTGGTACTAAAGCCAAACACCCATACACAACAACATTGCTTATAGATATTTAGCAAGTAGTAAATCACAATAAATAATTAATTAACTAGTCATCTTAAATAATTAACCAAAGCAATTATTAGCATTAAAATATATAATCAAGAGAATCAAATTGGGAACAAATTAACTATAGAAGCAAGTTTCACAATTAACAAAAGAATTGATGCAAAATTTCCTTTAGATTGAAATAGAAGTTTAGCTACACATTAAAATAAATATAAAAAGAAAAGAATACCTAAAAGGATATGGTGTTCTTACCCTAATAGAATTCCTCCTCTTCATAAATGTAGAGAGAATGAAAAATAATGTAAAGAATTGTTACAATTAGGGTTTACCTAAGCCTATGTAAGAGCTTACTGCACTGTCTCTACTTAGGTTGCTGATTAAGGCTAGAAAAAGGCACAATTGGATGTGGATCTCTTCATATGAAATGTAGCTTCACCTTTTAGTAATCCAATGGCCTTAGCCTTACTTAAAAATTCGATTTCTACCTCAACTTGTGGTCTAAAACTGAGACAATCTTGCGAAGTAGTCTAACCTATAACAGAATTTGATAATTAGATCCACAACCTTGCAAATTAATGAAAATGGTGTAGTTTCACCTTAAACCTTTTATGACAGTTGTGGAGATGGATTTTAGCTATCCTATTGGCTTGGAATTATGATTAAAATACCAAAATTGATTCTGAGTTAGTAGAATAACACTCTATTTTGAATTCTAGGCTTAATTTAACCTCCAAAACAGTTGAACCATGCTTTGGACTCTTCACAAAAATTATAGAGCATCCTTTTAGCTTTCTAAAAACATAAGAACTAACCAAAATCAAAGTTTAAAACTCAAGATACACCTAAAAATATGAAATAGTGCCAAATTACTAAATTAATTCAATTAAACTCAAAAACTGACTAAACCACAAAATCAATTACAAGTATCCAATTAAGCACATAAATATGAGAAAAGACTAAGTATAGAAGGAATATAAAATGTATACAAATTGTGTTTATCAATCACTTAACCAACTCAGCCCCCAAGAGATGCTTACGGTGAAGCCAAGGAAAAGGTTATTTGATGTGGCTAAAAAAATGGCCAATGATGATTTCATTCAAATTCATATGGATGCCAAGGTAATGATAATGAATGTGAAAATTTTGTGACCAAAGATGACATCTTGCACTTTCTAGTCATGGAAGATATGAATATATCCTACTTCTAACTTTTTGAAAAGTGAGTTTACCTCTAACTTTCAATTCAAAATTTTATTTGTATTATATAGTTCAAAGTATTTTGTTAACCATTTCCTTTATTTCCTTTATTTCCTTTATTTCCTTTATTTCCTTATGAATTCCTGTGTCCACAGTTAATTGTGATAAGCTCCACCTTTAGTGAGAGAACAAAATACATCTCAAGAGTCCTAGAAGAAAAAAGCAATGTGTTCTTGCACCATTTATCGAGTCATAACTATCTAATTGTTACAATGGATAAATGCTTAGTTTATTATATTATTAATTGGTATTTTGTTATTATAGGCAACATTGGATGTTGTGTGCTATTTATGCGGAGAAAAATATAGTGTATTGGCTTGACCCCTTAGGACATATGTTGTGCAAGGATATCAAAAACATAGTTGACTCCTAAGTTAATTTATAAACCAAAAATTTAGATTTTGTAATTTATATTATATATGATTTTCCTTATTAATAAGCTGGTTTCTTACATAAATTTGATTAAATAGATCTTTTAAGATTCATTTTTACCTTGGTGGCTATAGGCAAAAGCCTAACACAAAATGAATCAATGTAAAAATAAGTATTTTTATCATCTTGAATACCTTTTATAATAACCAAATTAATTCCAATAATTGAAATGGTTATTTAAGTAAATATTTGATTTGTTGCAGTTTCATCATCAACAACGAAATAAGAAGTGTGGATACATTATGCTAAGGTATATAAGTGATATAATCACTCAAATAAAGAAAGATCAAGATCCATAAAAGGTAATAAAATATTTCACTCTCAAGACGTAATAGATTTGAATCTTTTGAGATTTCTATCTATTTTAAGCATTTTTGTGTAAACTATTGTGTCCCTACTTTATGATTGTTTGTAGTATAGAAAGTGTAATGAAAGCCAAAGTAATAATATTCTTTAATTATGTTGTCAAGAATTCCATATTATTAGTTTTTTTAAAATTAATTTCAGATGATGATTTAAGGAAATTGGATGTTAACAATCTTTTTTTCTCTCATTTTGTTGCACTAATGGTGGATGAACTCATTTTGTGAAAAAAGATTAAGAATAAGACCTAAAAGTGTAGTGGTATTTTTATGCATTGAAAAGCTCTTCAAATCAAATGCCTCTATTTTTTGTGTGTGTGAGTGTAGTGGTATTTTTATGCATTAAAAAGCTTTTCAAATCAAATGCCTTTGTTTTCTCTATGTGAGGGCTAATTTACTAGTTGTTATAATTTAAGTTTTATTTTATAAAAGACTTGTGACGATGATGGTGTCTCGTTATAAGCACATAACTCAAATAAATGTTAGTTTTCTATAAATTTGTTGTACTTTGGAAAAGATACCAGTACTTACACTCAAGTAGAAGTTAACCACATTTTTTTATCAATAAGCTAAATTTCACCTACTTAATTTGGTTGAATAATTATAACAGTGTGTAATGTATTGAATTTTTTTGTAAGATATTCAATTTTTTGTAATGTATTGAATATTTTGTAATATATTATATTTTTGTTTTTTTAAATAGATGAGTAAAGAGAAACGACATCGATTTTTTAACCAAAATCGATGTCATTAATGTCTTACACATCAATTCCAATATATTAACTAACATCTAAAATAAAAATTGTTATATGTAATATAGATGTCTATTTTTTAAAAAATAAGAGTTAAGTAAAACGATGTTGATTTTTTAACAAAAATCGATATTCAAAGGTTTTGCACATTTTAAATAGATGTAATATTAGATGTCTTTTTTTTTAAATACAATTTTAAAGAAAGGACACAGGTATTTTAACCAAAATCAATATCTAAAGTCTCTGCACATTTTAAAATATTTAATTTTTTGTATAAGCCTTACTTAAATTATTTTGCCTAATTTTATTTATGAACAAAATTATTCTCTAATCATTGATTTTTTATATTCCCAATCAAATAATTCCTTTTTACCAAGACCACAGAATAATTCAAGAATTTAAATATTATTAAATTGGATAAAATAATTCAAGAATTTAAGTATTATTTAATGAACAAAATAATTCTGAAAATAATTAGCCTTTGAGTAATTTTTTTGTGAAAATTATAATATATTATCTAAAAAATAAAATGGACAAAAATAATTCAAAATAAATAAGATGTAGTGGCGGGAAATATACATGTAAATGAAATGGTCTATAGTTCTTTAAAAAAACAAGTTTTTTATATCATAAACCTGGCTGATAAGAAGTGATTTGTAATTCTTCAGGGAACGAGACAGATTGTTGGTAATGACAATAAAGAAAACATAAGTAATAATATTGATGAGACCTCACATTTCTTTTCAAGACTACCTTCAATGAATGATAAAGGTAAGATGAATGATAAAGGTAACTTGAAGAAGTTCTACATGGGAGATAGTTGTGGTGAAAGGATATAGATTGAAGATCCTCCTATAAAAAAAATTAGAAAAAATTAAAAGTAATTAATATATGTTTATTATATATATAGGCAATTATATAAATTTTAGTTTAGATGCTTATACTTGATATACCATGTTTTTTTTTTAATATATGTAAGCAACTAGCTATATAATTTTTAGTTTAGATGTTTATATTTGATTATGTGTTTAATTGTATATGTAGGTAACTATTTAACTTTTAGTTTAGATGCTTATACTTTATTATGGGTTTATTATATATGTAGGCAACTATTTAATATTAACATGTTAGTTTTGTATAAACTTACAATACTTTGAAGGAAATCAAAACTCTTACACTCAAGAAGAAATTGACAATAATTTGAAATCGATGGCCGAGATTTCTCCAATTCAATTAAGTAGAATAATGTATAGACTTGTTATTAATTTGACATGCTTTATTTTAACTTGCTTTGTAATGTTTTGAATTTTTTTGTTGATATAATAAAATATTTGAAGTTGTTAAAATTGAGATTATGTTGAGTGATTATAGATTTTGGTTCAATGGTTATTTTTGCAAAAAAAAAAATGTAAATAGTAGTAGGTTTATGTAAAAATATAATGAGTAGTAAGCATTTTCTTTTAGATTAAACTAACATCCTTAGTGGACAAAAAGACATTGATTTTATATAAAAATCAACATTTTTAGTGGGAAAAAAGATGTTAATTTTTTTATGTGCAAATTTTTTTTAAATAAAAAGATGTAGGTTGTATATTAAAAATTGATGTCATTTTTTATTTTAAACATTGGTTAAAAATCTAGCGTAGATTGTTCTAACCTATAATATCATTCAGATAAACGTTAGTCTTTAAATCGATGTGGCATGTGTGACATAACAAATGTGTAAATGTGTTTTTGTAGTAATGTCTACCAAAGGTTCATTAAGAACTTCTATTCCATTATGGCCTCGCTTACTGATTGTACTAAAAGAGACAAGTTCTAGAGTACAGAGTAAGCCCAAAAAAACTTTAAGGAATTAGAGAAAAGACTCACTAACCCCTTATTCTTGCACTTCCAGATTTTGATATGGCATTTCAGGTAAATTATGATGCTTCAAATATTAGAACCAATGCTATGCTTAATCAAGAAGGATGCCATATAACATTCTTCAGTGAAATGTTGAACGACGACAAGCTTCAATACTGCACATATGATCAAGAATTCTACACTATCGTTCAAGCTTTGCCCAAAAATTTTATTTTGTATTCCAACCATGACATTATTAAGTATTTGAATTTCCAACAAAAGATCAGCCATAGGCATGCAACTAGGAGTGAATTCTACAAGCCTACTTATTCCTCCTCAAGCACAAGTCTGGAAGCGAAAATTGTGTTATTGATGCACTAAACTGATGCCATACCTTGCTTTGCACTTTACAACTAAAGTTTATCAGGTTTGAAGCCATCAAAGATTTTTATCAAGATGATCTTGATTTTAGAAGCATTTGGAGTTCTACTAAGAACTAAGCTTTCTAGCATTTTCATTACCAACAAGGACTTTTATTCAAGGATAATGTGCTATGCATCCCCTAGTGTTTAATATGGAATGCGATCATTTAGGAAAAATAGGATGTAGGATAATTTGCTTCTTGGAAAGATGTAAGCATGGATTTCATCCTTAAAATTCCTCATACTCAATGACAAAAGGATTTCATCATGGTAGTTATGGATAGATTCTCCAAGATGGCACACTTCATTCTATGTCAGAAGATCAATGATGCAGTTCATATTTTTGAGTTTGTACTTTAGAGAAATCATTCACTTTCATGGAATTTTGAAAACTATCACCTCAAACAAAGACGTCGAGTTCTTGAGTTACTTTTGGAGAACTTTATAGAAGAAAATAGGTAGAAGCTTTAGTTTAGCACTATAAGTCACCCCTAAATTGATAGCCAAATTGAGTCCATTAACAGGATATTAGGGAATCTCTGGCAAAGTTTTATGGCAAAAAATCTTCGATGATGGGATCTTAGACTTGTCCAAGTAGAATTCACTTACAATTATTCAACAAACTAAATTATTAGGAAGTGTTCTTTCAAATTAGTTTATGGAATGCAACCTTTCAATCCCTTGGCTCTCCCAACTATCTCCACCACTCATTAGTTCAGTGTCGATGCAGAACAACGAGTCAAAAAGATTAAGAAGCTTCATGAGCAAGTGTGAGTGTAGATCTAATGACAAACATTAAGATACAAGACTCAGTGTGACAAGCACAACAAGTGAGCTTCATTCAATGAAAAAGACTTAGTATGGATTCACTTACAGATAGAACGATTTCCTAATTAGCCAAATGCTAAGCTGTCACCATAGACTGATGGTCCTTTTTTAGTAGTGCAAAAGATCAATAAAAATTCCTACAAATCAAGCTACTAGATGCATATGGCATATCTGTCACCTTTAATGTCACTGATTTATTGCCTTATTATGAAAGAGATGTCAAGACTTAAGGACAAGTCTTTTCCAACCTAGGGAGAATGGCCTAAAAATATCCATAGCCTAATTAGGCCAAGAAACAAAGCATTCATTGAAGGCCCCAAAAAACAGATCTGCCCCTTTTACATTTGTAAATTGTATACTATTTAAGGCTGAGAGATAAAATTCTTGTTGTACAAGGTTTTTCAAAAAGGTTTTTATTGGAAGATAAAGAATAATATTGAAGTGATTGATGTTGTTATGAATTCAATTATCACTTAATCAAATTGAACAATTCAGTTTATAAATTAGTAGAATTTAGTAATCATAATTGTATCAAAATATCAGAATGTTAGATATGCAACAGAATGTTAGTGGTGTAAAATTGAAAGATGCAAAATAACAGTAATGCAAAAAAGATAAATCAAGAAATACTAGGGTTTTAAAGTGGTTCAACTTCATCTGAAACTATAGATGAAGTCTACATCCACTAGATCAATCCTTAACCAGATGATCTCCTTTATTACAATTTATAGGATTTAAACAGGCTTCTAAAAACCAGTTTACAACAAGATTCATCGAGCTCTTGCCTAGCCTAGATACACTAACAATACACCTTCAGTTTAATTATAATCAACCTTACAACTAATAGAAGATGCAAAGGAAGATCAACATCTTCCTTGTATCTCTAGTTCCTAATCAGCCTCAGAAACCAAAAAGCAAACAAGAATATGGTAAAAGAAAAATCATACCAGAGTTTGAGATGAAAATATCAAACAACTAACTATATAATCCTTAGAGAATCTAATCCAAACAGTTAATCAGTTATTGATTTGAAAGGCTGAGTTAGATCAAATGAAGCACAAGAAACTCTCTATTTTTTGCACTCAAAATGATAGAGAACAATATGATTTCTATTCTAAAAATGAAAGTGATAGGGTATTTATAGTTTGTTAGCCTTAGAGGTTGTTAGACTAGAATACTCCAAGCGACACACTAGTTTTAATGTTGAAAAAGCAATGATTATCTAACAATATATTTTAGTATTTTTGAATCTATTTTTCAGGTTTAAAGAGATTCAAGATCAGTGTTTAGGATTTTAATTTTGATAGGATTTTATGTAAATAAACTCAAACAGTATTTGATCGAGTTATTTTTTGAATGATGAAGTGAGAAAAATCTTTTTAAAAGAAAATTCTATAGCATACTTCAATGTGACATTGATGCATTAAAGAACTGTGAAAGATCTTCATAATCAAATTGAAGTCACTTCGATGTATCGAGCAAAATTTCACAATTAAATCGAAGTCACTTCGATGTATCGAGTAAAATTTCTTACTGAAGGTTTGGAAATATAGCCGCTTCGATGTTATAATCGATGTACAGTCTTCAAACAACACATTATACATCGATTTCATACTGATGCATTAGTGAATAACAAATCATAATCGATGTTACATCGATGTATAAACTGAAAAATTATTTTTTCATTACAGACGGTTATGGCCGTTATTCTGGGCCAACTACCTTCAATATAAACACACTTTTCACATAATTTTTCATATGAATCAAGTGTGAAAACTGCTATTTGAGAGAAAAGCTTCATCTGCTTCTATAATCATTAATTTTTCACAAGGCTTCTGGATCAAATCTATTTCAGCTTATCATAGTTGTTTTGATATTTTCATCTCAAACGTTGGTATTGTATTTCCAACTTTTTTCTTTAATTCTATTTTGTTTACTTGAGATTTCTAGGGTTTAGAAATCTATATAGGTTTAGAAAAGCCTATTGTAAATCTTCTAGGTTAGCAAAAAACCTGATAATCGCTTGTGTTTTTGTTGTAAAGACTGGCATTTCAGGAGCCTATCAATCCTGATAGTTTTTTATTTTAATTCAGAGGTCTTTTGGTTGAGAAAGATCAAGTGGAGTAGACTTGAATTGTAGTTTCAATTCAAGTTGAACCACTTTAAA
>JANHAO010004869.1:0-23549 GCA_026873985.1 Saraca asoca | reverse complement strand
AAGATGCAATAATTTTGTTCTTAGTTCGTACTGATTCCTAACTCTGATATGCTTATACCATCGATGACTAAATACTTAAAACTTTTGTTGCCTTCATTGAATTTGAAGTTTGAAGATTTCATCACTGCTGAAATACTTGTCTAAGTTCCACAAATATTTTTCTTATGCATTTTCCTGAGTGTGCTAGTCCAAAGTCTGAAACTGGATGATCATAGTACTGTCAACTCATTAATAAACACTAACTGGGAGTTTCCTTTTTGTTTTCCTATAATATGGGGCCTACATTACATATTACTTGATGCTAACTTTCTATATCAGGATGATCTTAATGCTCTTTTACAGTTCAGTTTATGATAGGAAACTTCTGGTACTTCTGTATCTAGAAAGTAGTGTGTGTCTCTCTCTCAAGAAAGAGAATAACTGATGTAGAGTTTGAAGCTTGAGTTTTCAAAATCTAGCTTAACTTCAAAAGTTACCTTTATAATCAGTACAGAAACAAACATTACCTGTAAAACCAGGATTTTACTTACGTGCAGTGTCACATATGGCCAGTGATGATGGATGAACAAAAAGAGTCAGAAGCTGTGCAAGAACTCACAAATGCCATTAATTTCAAGCCAGACCTGCAAATGCTTCATCTCCGAGCAGCATTCTATGAGTCGATGGGCGACTTATCTTCTGCTCAACAAGATTGTCAGGCAGCTCTGTGCTTAGACCAAAGCCATACAGACACACTTGAACTATATCGGAGAGTACAAAACCTTAGCTTTTAATCTCGTACTATATCAATGTGCATCGCAAAGCTAAATTTGGAGAGTTCGAGGTAAACGTATCTGGAACATATGAAATAATTGGCTTTCTTCCTTGGAGCTCCCAACAATCAACTGAAAAAGAAGAGGATTTTTGAAACAAAAGGAAAACCTGACAAGCAATACTTGGATCAGATGACTCCAGTGAAGATTGGAAAAACAGATTGTTTTTATTTGATCAGTTAGAAAAATGAGTCATGTGAAAATCATAATATTTTTTATGTTAACCTTTATGAAAGCCATATGCACAGTTGCTCGTTGTACAGATAGATTTATATATCTTGTAATTTTCTATAAATATATTTTCAACAAGAGGCAGCTTTTGCAAAAGACTTGAAAAAGAAGAATTAATTAAGGGGAAGAAAAGTTAGAACACCACAGCTCTAGGTTGGTGCATGCTCTAAATATCCATTGAACACCATATTTTGGCCTTCCTATTCTACCAAAATTTGCATCTCACTGTGCAATTCACATCCTTGTAGGCTCCATCTAGGTTGATCTTACCTGGGTCGACCCGGACATGACCTGTAACTTTGCCAGGTCAAGATGACCGGATGGATTTTAAAACATTGAACAAAGCCAGTATATCCAAATTGGTCATGGCATGGACCCGGCGTCTCAGAATTGGGAAAATTAAAAACTATTCAAAACCTCTTTGATTTTCAAAAACCAAAAGGCCTTGGAGACTTGAGGTCAGATATTTCAAAAGATGCACAACAAACAATCCAAGATTCACAGCTGAAATATAACAAAACAATTGATATTAACCATCATTAAGGTTTGATAAGTAAAAGGGGAGGGTTAGAGAAGTGTTGAGGGAAAAATATTAGGTGCGGTAAATGGATGGTTTGGATAGATTTGAATATTAGGTATGGTAAATGGATAGTTTGGATATATTTGAATTGGATCACTGATGGATGAATTGATAATTATCTATTTGTTCATTTATTATTTATTTATATTATTTTATTTTATTATTTTTATTTTCATTATTTTTCTTACTATTATAATTACATTTTGTTGTCATCATTAAAGATAATTTTTACTGTTAAAATTATAAATTATATTTTAACTTTATCATTAAAAATAAATTTTTTTATTAGAATTTTAAATTATATTTAAAAATATTTTATCTATACTACAAAATATAAGAAAAGACTAATAAATTAAGAATACAATATTTTTTATTGTCATACTTTCCCTTTTTTACTTCAAAGTTTTTCTAGATATTATATATACAATATGTATAAAAATGAAAATCGAATAAATGTGAAATGAAGTTATTATTTCTTTGAAATTTGAAACATATAGAATAGAAAAAAGTACACCTTATTTAAAATTGGGATTTCTTAAAAAAATTGAAAATTTACTAAAACAAATAATTAATCACTAATACTTAAATAAAAAAACTAAAGCTAAATATATTACATAAACAAATATTAATTGACTCTTAAGAAATTTTCAACTACAAGTATCTTTAAATATATCAAACTACTAAACATACCATTCTTTTTATCATACAAAAGATGCTAAATATATTATATTTTTATCTTATTAAAATGTTAAACATAAATATAAATGGAGAAATGGTTATCAATGGGTTAACCAAATATGACCCTTATTTAACAACGTTAATAATGACCTAACTCATAATTATCTAAAAGCTAATATAGATTACTTATAATAAGGATGAATATACATGGATAAATGAATATTGGTCACAATTATCAGATCTATCAGCGTTAGGATTTGAAATTTCTATTTTACTTTTATTTTTTATTTTATTTAATATAAAACTTTTTATTTAAAAAATACGTGGTTTAAGTTTTAAATAAAAATTAAGTTGGATGGGTCATGGATACGTATGGATAGATCTTTAATGACCTTTTTTGTTATGAGTAATTTTCGATTATGTGACATGGGCTAGCAAAGGCCCGACAGTAGATTAAGTTCAAGAGAAAATAGTTAAGTTTGGCAGGTCACCATCTACACGAGCAATAGAATAAGGCAGAAGTTCCTAGCTTGCTAAGGAACAAGTCTTGACTCGCATAACTAGTATCTCACTACGCGTGAGCTCACATTGCCAAAGGCAAGCTAGCGAGGATTATCCTCATTGACCAAAGGCCAACAACCACCCGAACAGAGTCCCAGTTCATGGACATTACACCTCGCCCAATTAAGGGCTCATTGAGGGTAAACTCAAAGCAGTAATCCTCTCAGACTTAGTTTGTGGGACCAGTCTACAAGAAGCAACGCATAAGACCCACCCACAAAAAGTAATCTTCATAAGTTAATCACCAGTCTGCAGAAGTCATTTTGCAGTAGTCTAGACTGTCTTATACATTTGTTTTGTTGCAACAAAAATATAAATTATGTAATTACAATTGTAACCTCCCTAGCCTCTATAAATAAGAGAAGGGAGATCACTATAGGTAAGCCTAAACAGAGATACTATAACTTTGCTAAAATTTCGCTAAATTAATAAAAGCTACCGTGGACATAGAGATTGGTGCTGCCCGATTTTGGCTGAATCACATTAAAAATACTGTATTTTTGTTGCTCTTCCTCTCCATTCCTTCGTCCTTCATCTTGTTCAATCAGAAGATAATTTGAGTCCCAGAAGAACCTCTCAGGTTGGTTGGGTTTTGGCAAAATCGAAATTCACCGTCAACATTTTGACGTTGTTTGTGGGGACTCATTTGTCCTCTAGTTGATTTCTTGTATACTAGTTGATTTCCTGTGCTCTGGTTGATTTCTTGTGTAGCCACAATAGTAAGAGGAAGAGCTGCTAGAGCTTTAAATGCATTGGTTGACCCCCCGGAAGGTCATGTGTCTATGACGGACTCCTTCGCTACTCTTGTCATAGGTGTTGCTGCTGGCTTGCCCCCAGCCATCTCTTTTCAACCTACAACTGTTGCCAACGGCCCCGATGGAGTATAAGTCTGGCTTTAATGTCAAGAGAGACTGGAAAATATGATGGGAGAATTGACTAAAGCAGTCACCATGCTAACACAAGCGGAAGGTCAAGGTTTACAAAGGTAGGTTGAAGTCACCATACCTGAGAACATTCACCAATAGCATCGAGCCACAAGTTCAAACCAAGCTAATCAAGAACACACCTCAAGTCACTGCTCATGCGATTAGGAGGATAGGAAGAGCCGTCAAGCCTCTAGCCAATGATCTGGGGCATTGACTTCATTGGTAGAAGAGTTGCTTCAGAGGGTAAGGCAGTTAGAGGCACACCCTCGAGCTCGAGATGATCAAAGTCACTTAGAAGATCACACTCCCTTCTCCAAGGAAATTAAGATGGAGCCCCTCCCTCGTAAGCTCAAAATTCCTTCTATCCCACTATACAATAGGGATAGCGACCCATGCAACCACTTGAATATGTTCAACATCTACGTGGATCTTCGAACAAGTAGTTCCCTGATTAAATGTCGTATCTTCCCAGCTACACTAGGAAATGCACCTCTAGCATGGTTCAAGAGCCTTCCAGCTCACTGTATCAACAGCTGGGAAGAATGTTAAGAACAAATTTTCAACCAATACAGGGTGTTGAAGAGGCAGCTTGTGCCCCCTACCATCTTGCTACTATCTTTCAACACAAGTCTAAGTTGTTGAAAGATTACATCTCTTGATTTAGGCATGAGATCGACAACTTGGAGAGCCTATCCGATGAGAGCATCCTCGCAGTGATCTTGGCAAGACTTTGTAAAGATGGCAAATTGTACAGAAGAATATGCAAATCCCCAGTGATGGACCCGGGTGAATTTTACGATCGAGCTACCAAGTAGATCATATGGGAAAAGACCTTTGGTTTAGAGAATCAAAGGGACAAGGTGAGTAACTCTGAACAGAATAAGAAGAAGAGCAATTACGAAAATGTTGAGGCCATTTTTGATAGCCATCCAATGAAGAAGGCTAGAACAAAATGACCTTGGCACCCAAGTCACCATCAGCATTATAATGTCCTATCAAATATTCTAGATAGGATATATGCAACAGAAAAAGATAGGGAAGACTTTGGGAGACCTTATCCCGTAAGAACTCCCCCCGAATGCTAAGATGCGAGCAAATTCTATACCTATCACAATGAAATTAGCCATAACACTTTGAACTATCGCAGGCTCAATGATGCAATAGAGGACCTCATCAAAAGGGGTCGCTTGAAAGATTATATGGTGCGTCTTGCATGACACCAGCTTCTATAGCCTCAACAAGATCCTAGGTAAGAACAAGCCCCTATAATGAGAATCATACAATGATCATGTAATGGGGTAGATACCCACTCAAACTTTTGTTAATCCTTGAATGAATTGTCGGCAAAGCACTAATTCAATGGCAAGTTCTCACCTCTATTGGTTCTATAGCTTTGTAAGTCCATGCATGCGACCCACTCTTCAACATCGCATGTATGCGACTTCGCGCTCGTGCATATGACCTACTCTTCAGCACCACACGCATGTAGCTAGCTTTCTAAGTCCATGCATGCAACCCATTCTTTGGCATCACATGTATGCGACCTACTATTCAACACTACATGCATGCAAGCAGCTTTCTAAATCCATGCATGTAACTTACTCTTCGACACCGCATGTATGCAACCTTGCGCTCGTGCATGTGACCTACTCTTTGGTACCATATGCATGCAACTAGCATTTTAAGTCCATGTATGCGACCTACTCTTCAGCACCACATGTATGGGACCTCACACTCACACATGTGACCTACTCTTTGGCACCATATGCATGTAGCCAGCTTTCTAAGTCCATGCATACAACCTACTTTTTGGCACCGCATGTATGCAACCTTGCACTCATGCATGTGACCTACTATTCAGCACAACATGCATGCAACTAGCTTTCCAAGTCCATACATGCAAACTACTCTTTGGCAACATAGGCATGCAGCCAACTATATTAAATTCTTACAAGCGACTAATGCTCGCTGCTTTCATGCGACCTAATGTTCGTAGCTCTCAGGTGACTTCATGTTTGCAGCTCTCATGTGACCTAATATTCACAGCTCATGTGCGACTTATTCCTAGGCACAGCTCTTGTGCAACCTATGTACTACTCATCACCAAGGCACCTCGATGCCTAGCTCATTGCTCATCGAAAAAGCATGGCCGATTGGTTATTCAAGTATCTTATTTTATTATAATTTGCAAAATTTTATATTATCATCTGTGATGTGCAGCACATTCAAACACAGTACAACATGCAAAAGTCATGAAGGAAAATTTTCATTCATTAAAAGCCTCATTCAACGAGGTAAATTTTCACCAGTGGAGTCAAAATACAAGTCAATAAGCCTACGAAGAAGGCTAGCCTCTGAAAGATAAGCTCCAATCAGCAAGAGGACTGGCCAGCACGTGAGCTCTTCAACGTTCCTCCATAGCTAATGACTCCTTTCCTGACTCATCCCTTCCATTGGGACTGAGAAGTCGGTGAACATGGCCAGAAAGGCAAAACCCTATAGCATTACTATGAGGAAATAATCCAAGATCCATGTAAGACTTCCTAACAGCCAGCAAGAGAAGCTATTCATAGGAGTCATGTGCAGCAGGTCATTCATCCCTCGTAATCTCATACAGCAGACCATACATGCCTCAAGGTGCTTCATTGGAAGCCAAATTACTAAAAACATAGGGGGCTTATTTAAAGCTCCCATCAATTCATTCAATGGCTAAAAGAAGAAAAACTTCCCATGCTTTAAATAAACCAGCCTGGTCTCACCAAAGAGTCCAGGAAAAACTACCAATCATTCTCATTAAAGGACTTGGAAGAAAATGAGGCGAACTTATCCATGATAGTGAGACACGTAGAGCATGAGGTATAACCTGGATCAGATGAAATGATCGGCTAACCAAAGACTTTGACTACACAATAATCTATGAAAAGGGGCCTTTTGCCAATGAAACTGTCCAACTCCTAGCCCGCAAAGTGAGCTGAGAGTTGGAGCACTTGATGTTATGAGTAATTTTTGGTTTTGTAGGCTAGCAAAGGCCCGACAGTGGATTAAGTTCGAGAGAAAAAAGCTAAGTTTAGCAAGTTTCCATTTACATGAGCAATAAAACAAGGCAGAAGTTCCCAGCTCGCTAAAGGATAAGTCCTAGCTTGCATAACCAGCATCTTGCTATACGTGAGCTAGCATTGCCAAAGGCAAGCTTGCAAGCATTATCCTCGCTGACCAAAGGCCAGTAGTGACTCGGACAGAGTCCCAGCTTGTAAATGTTACACCTCACCCAACTAAGGGCTCGTTGAGGGTAAACTCAAAGCAGTAACCCTCTCAAACTTAGTTCGTTGGACTAATTTGTAAGAAGCAATGTGTAGGACCCACCTGTAGAAAGCAAGCTTTAGAAGTTAGCCATCAATCTGCAGAAGCCATTTTGCAGTAGTCTAGGTTATCTTGTACATTTATTTTGATGTAACAAAAGTACAAATTATGTAATTACAATTGTAACCTCCCCAACCTCTATAAATAAGAGAAAGGAGATCACTGTAGGTAAGCCTGAATGGAGATACTGTAACTCTGCTAAAATTTCTCCAGATTAACAAAAGTTACCATGGGAGTAGGGACCAGTGCCACCCGATTTTGGCCAAACCATATTAAAAATACTGTGTTTTTGTTGCTCTTCCTCTCCATTCCTTCATTCTTCATCTTGTTCAACCAGAAGACAGTCTGAGTCCTAAGAGAACCTCTTAGGTTGACTAGGTTTTGGCATAATCAAATCCACCATCAACACTTTTATTAAACAAATTAACATCTCATCCATTTATTTAATCTGCCAAATATTGTGGATAGATTTAAATTTATTCAAAGATTAATGGATTGGATGGATTCATAAACATCCATCCATTTTGCCACCCCTAAAAAAATCCATTAGTTCTCATGATTCAATACTCAAATGTCTTTTAGAATTGTACTAATTCTAAATATGGCAAGGACTACTTATTGACATTAAATAGGACACATGTAATAATTCCTAGATTTTGAATTCTCTCATTATAAGGTCTAATTGGCCCATCTCAAATCCTATATAAAGGATATATATTTCTAGGATAGAAGCATCTAATGATCTTTCTACATATTGAATCACTTAGCTTGCCATTCTATTAATTAAACTCTACTTTAATCTTAGCATTCTCTTGTATTGAACATAGTGTGCATATTGGCCATTAAAGATTTTCAAATCTTCAAAACAATTTGATAGTTATTCTCTTTGATTCTCTATATTACACGCTAAGTTTTGTGTACTTATGATATTCAATATTTGGGGGTCTTGTTGAAAGCCCAAAAAGCTCTATATTAGAACAGTTCTAACTCTATTCATTGGAGATCAAAGCTCCAACTCATTTGAGACCAAAAAGCATGCCACCAGGATGAAGAAAATCTAGTTGTCATGACTAAATGGACCAGGATCAACTTGCAGCCTAGCAAGCTGATATTAGGGAGCTGAAGGAAATCATTGAGTCTCTTAAAGAAGATTCTGACAACAAGGAGATGAGATCTCTTTAATTAGGGCATAGTAAATATATGTATATATAATATTATGAATAATAAAAAATAATGTAATATCTATAAATTATAAATATATAGCAATGTGATATGTACATAATAATTATAGAATATATAAGACATCGGTATAATATTATATATAAAATTTACACCTTTATGATCAAGAGAAACAATTTGCATAGTTGTGCTATTGTTGGTCTTAGTCACCTCCTTCTTAGTGGGTTTGAGGTTTGAGTCCTCAAACTACCAAATTGTATTTGTTTTGTAAGTAGAAGTGTAGCTTGGATTTGGATTGGATTGACTAGTTCACACAAATTTCCAAATTGAACCAGGCCAACTGTTGAAGCGAATATATGATATAACCTAGATTGTTTGAAGTTTGGGATCTTAGCCCAAACAATCGAACTGGTCGGGCTGGATTTTTAACTACACTAGTTCCCTTTATGAAGTCCCATTCCATCGAAAGCTCCATTCTACAAGAGTTCACAAAGGAAGACAATAAAAGATAAAGCAATAGTTGCAGAGACATAAGAAAGCAGGCTTAGGTTATCTAACCAAACTGTGGGTAAAATAATAATGGAAGTAATAATCACAAACAAATTTGATCAAGATATTCTTAATCCTCCAAAATCTAATTCCACACTAGTTATTTATTTGTTAAGCTAGGTAGAGCTCATAATTCATAGCAAATAATGCCATCAGCTTTCCTTTTTGTCCAAATCCAATAGTTGGTGTAAGTCTAGATAGATTTTGATCACTACTATAGTAACATATTTATACGTCGATTATTTTACATATTCCACATTAGTTTGGAAACCAATACCTATTTGAGTGACATGATATGCTAGAATAATCCATATTGATTTTTTAATGATGTGTAAAACAAGAAACGACATCAGTTTCTAATATACAACCAACGTCTTTTTATCTAGAAAAAAATTTTACACATTGGTTTTTTTATGAATAATCAAATTTTTTATTCCACTAAAAACATCAATTTTATTAGAAATTGACACTTTTTCTTAGCTACTAAAGATGTTGACTCTAAAGAATCAATGTCTTTTCTAGACCACTAACAACCACTAAAGACATCGGTTATTTATAGTAACTAATGTCATTAGTAGATAAAAACATGTTGGTTTTGTATAAAAATCAATGTCTTTTCCCAAAAAAAAAAAACGCGCATGTTTTTAGCTATATATTTTTTTTTACAAAAACATGTTGTTAGCTATATTTTTATATAAACTTGTTGCTATTTTCATTTTAGCATAAAGAACCATTGAATAAAAATATACAATCACCCAACATAATCCTAATTTCAACAACATCAAACATTTTATTAGATCAATAAAAAAATTCAAGACATTACAAAATTAAATTAAAATCAAAACATGTCAAATTAACAACAAGTCTATACATAATAATTATTTACTTACTTTCTCACTAAATTCACTTAATTGTACTTCTTTAGTTATGTCTTCTCCTCTAATGCAATTTCTGACACTAATGAGAGCTTTAGGTAAGAAATTTAAAGTGTTGCTATGTCCATCCATATAAATCTAAACTACATTTTTATATATACAATTCATGAGAGTTAATTACCTAAAAAATAAAATTTTATTTTTTATGAAATTAATAAAATGATATATGTATTTTATATAAGCAAACTATTCAAGAGGCTATACAGATTGTATATTATTACCGGATGATTGAATTCCTTCCTAAGACAGTTTCTGGTTCACTAAAATCAAAACAATTTTATTATCAAGCCATCTTAATTTTAATAAATACATAATCAAGTATAAGTATCTAACCTAAAAATTACGTAGTTTGTTGCCTATATACGATGAACACATAATATATCAAGTATAAGCATATAAACTAAAAGGTAGATAATTTCCAATAAACACAATCAATTACCTTCAATTTTTCTTATTTTTTTTCTCTAGAAGGATCTTCAACCCATATATCCCTAAAAATTATATTAAAAAAAACTTATTTTGCTTGGAATGCCATTATGAATGGTTCCCCTTTATGACCCTCCCTATTAAGATCCAACAACGTAAATCCTAACTCATCAACTCGAATGCTATTATTATTCTCAATCCATTTACATCAAAACTCTAACACCCTGAATTTGATGTAGTCAACCCTCATATGTCTTCAAAGAAGCCATAATGTGTCATATTCATGTATACATAATTTTTATTTTTGAAACTAGAAACATGCATTGATTAAGCCACCAAAGTAACCCCACTATTTTGCATAGTGCTCTTATAATCCTGTCCCTTTGTGTAGAAAGAATACCTATTGATATCATATCCACAATAAAATAAGACCTCCATGTGAGGCCCATGGGCTAACCATCTTATAGTTTCAGAAACATTATTTGGTATTTGTGCTAATCGAAAATGAACTTGATTTTGGAATCAAATAATGAAGAAGTGGTTATATTCAGCTTATACCCACTATTCATTCTTCCATGATTTTGCTCTCTTGTAAGGGTCTTATACTCATCCAAGTAGGGCTTCACTTCTTTACTATTATGCAAGATGCAAAGGTGTTCTTGTAACCACACTTCACGTGTAATGCTCATCACTCAGGTCTCCAGTGTACCTTTACCTATAACTCTTCCCTCATGACAAGACTTGGGAACTCTCATAGCTTCTGTATTTGATAAGTATTCACTACAAAACTCAACAACCTCTTCAGCTATGTAGCCTTCAACAATGCATCCTTTAGGCCAATGTTGATTCCTCACATATCCTTTTAGGATTTTCATATATTGGCCAAAAAGTTACATCCACCTCAAATAAACTAGTACACAAAATTTTGTCTCTTACCAAATGAACAACTAGACACACCATGATGTCAAAAAAAAAAAAGGTAAAAAAAACATCTCAAGTTGACACATTGTAACAATAACTTCCCTTTGCAAGTCATCCAATTTCTCAAAGTCAATGATTTTGCTACATATTGCATTAAAGAAAAAATAAAGTCTAGTAATAGCGTGTCTCACATGTTTAGGCAATATCAATCAGATAGCCACTAGTAACAGTTGTTGCATCAAAGCATGACAATCATGAGACTTTAAACTAACTAATTTCAAAACTTTCATTAAAACAAGGCTTCTGATGTTTGATGAATACCCCTATCTATAGGCAAATACGTACGTAGACCATTTTTCTCTACTACTAATGCCTTTCATATTATCATTTCAGCCAAGTAGTCTTGCTTTGATTCCATCCTTGGTTTTACTTGGTATGTTCAAAACTATTCCAATGAAACTATCACAGATATTTTTGTCCACATGCATCACATTAAGATTATGCTTCATAAACAAGATTTACAAATATGAAAGTTTAAAGAATATGAACCTCTTTTTCCATAAATTCTTGTCACTAGCAGATGTATAGGGTTTGTCAAAAGTCTCTAGTTAATGGCATTAGAGTTTTTCCCTCCTCTAGTGACCCATTGAATGTGTTTCTTTGCCTATGATAATGGTGGGACTAGGGAAGAAATCTCTTATGATCGAGATACATTGTCTTCTTTCCATGCTTAAGTTGACAAGGAGATGTATTATTCTTACAATAGGGCATGCCTTATGTCCTTTGACATTGTATCTAGACAAATTTTCCTAAGCTTAGAATTCATTTATTGTGCAAAAGAGCAAGGTATGCAACTAAAAAGATTTTTGCTAACATGCATCAAAAACTGACACACCTTCATCCCACATCACCCTCAAGTCTTCAATAAGTGGTGCCAAAAAGGCACCTATATCATTTCCTAGTTGTTTGGGGTCTGAAATTATTAACAACAACATTGTACACTTGCACTTTATACATAACCAAGGAGGTAGATTGTAAATCACCAACAAAATAGGCCATGTGCTATGTTTGCTACTCATGTCACCATGAGGGTTCATTCCATCTATACAAAGTCCAAGCCTAAGGTTTCTTACTTCACTACCAAATTGAAGGAATAATGAATCAAGTGTTTTTCATTAAAGAGAATTAGCTAAATGTCAAAGCTTGTCATAAAAAATCATCTGATTCGTATGCCACATTAAGTTCTTGGCATTTGTTACATTAGCAAACATGTGTTTAAACTTTGGAATTATTAAAAGATGCCATAACACCTTCGTCAAAGCCCCTTTGATATTTGGTTTGTCGAAGCCATCAAATTAGAAATTTATAAAATTGAGTGACCTAACTACTTGTAGTATATGGCAAACCCAGGTCGAATTTAAAGATGATTTGTGGATGATATCAATCAAATTAGGAGATGTAAATGGGGGGTTTGGTAGAAACTAATCCTAAGCTAACCTACACTAACATGCAATGCAGAAACAAAAATGCAACAAACAACATGCAACCAACCAAGGGAATCAACTTGAGATCAATGCATCCTAGATCACTAAATGTTCATTCAATTGTCAGTAATCATAGCAAGAAGCCTTGGAATGATTAATGAATCTATCCTAAGCAGTCAAGATTCAGCCAAGCAAATAACACATCAAAAGCTCAATACATTGCTTAGTTTCTACCTTTCTCTTCTACAATAGATCATGAAGCCACAAACTTACTGAAATGTAAACAACATGAAGCCATTCCATTCAGATTTCACAATGAAAATAGAGAAAAAGGAGAATAAATGGCTAACAATTAAATGCAAGAAATAAATACCAAGATCTCAACATTAATCTTTCAAGTTTTAGCCCCTTGGACTGGTTATAGCTTAACCTTCCATGGAAACACAAAAATGCAGAGAAAAAATGAAGGGAAAAAGTCCTAAACTACTCTACACTACTCTATGTTAAAATGCCGTGTTCTACCCCTTAACTTCTTTTACAAATATTGCCCAAGAAAGAGAAACAATCTACTGGTAAGTGGGAGCAAGTAGGAAATTAATGCTAACTGGTTTCTTGCTGCCATCTCTGCTCTTGCATGTTGTCCAATGTGTAGGCTGCTTTCTCTTTCTTTTTTGCTGATTTATGGACCTCCAGCATGGCTAAGTGTGAGTTGGATCAAAGGATGATGCATTGGGCTTAAGATCCATGCCAATTGGAGTCTTGAAATTTCAATTCTATAGAGCCCGGTTTCTCAGCATTCTGTCACCAAATTGTAGTCTATTTTTCACGCCTAGTTTGATCTCTTCAGCTCTGGAATCTTCATATGAAATGTGGCTTTGTGTGTTATCTTCTATTTGGGCTTTGTTTCACCTCATTTGAACCTCTATAGCTCAAGTTATGTCTTGTTGAATGCTCGGAGGTCAGGCTGCTAGGACAGGGCTGAGATAGTATTCTGATTTTGATTTGAGCTCCAATTTTGGATGACCAATTATATGACTCAGCTTTTGCAGTCTTCATGAAGGTTGTAGATCTATCTCTTAGCTTTCTTACAAGATAAGAATCATATCAATTGGATAAGTGTAGCTCGAGTTATGGCCAAAATATAGAAACTGCTCAAAATGGCCAATTATGCAGAATTTTCCAATATGATACCAATTGACACCAAATCACGAATGCATACTAACACAACTGGGGTAAGTCATTTTTGGAGCTTAAAATGCTAAGTATGAGAACAAATAAATGCATGAAATATTGTGTTATCACCCTTTATTTTTCACCACGTCATTCTTTTTCAATTTGTAATGTGATGCCCCACATTTTGGACACTCATGTAAACTTTTTACTCTTTTTCATACAATATACAATCATTAAGGCAAGCATATGTCTTCTTATACTCCATAGCCATCGAGCACAAGATTTTCTTGGCCTATAAGTATGATTTAGAAGTTCATTACCATCCAAAAGCAAATCTCTCAACACTTCAAGTAAAATCATGGAACTCTTGTCACTCCACCCATTCCCCATATTTAAGTTAAAGAATCTCAATAGAGTAGATAATCATGTAAATTTAGCACAACTTGGATACATAGCTTTTCTGCCTCACTTAACAAAATTTCAAGGATATGTGACCACTTAATAAAATTATCTTCAACAACATCATGCACCATATCCTTCAATCGATCATGTAAACCCACACCAATTTCATCATTTTGGTACCTTCCCTTGTCTTGATAGCTAGTAGACATACTAGTCAAGTCACTACCACAGTGCCCTATCCATTGTGTATACCCTTTATCAATGCCATGAATAAATGATCTTTTACATCCTTAGCTTTTGATCTCTTAGCACAATAACATCTCACAGAAGGACACATAATCGACTCACTCCTATTTGTAGCACATTGATCAACAACAAATCTAATAAACTCCTTAATCATATTTGCATATTCATCACTCAACTGATCAACACATATCCACCTATGATCCATGACTATCCAAAATTGAACAAAAATAAAAAACATGGTTTTGTTAATAAATTAAATCAAATATATTTTAATTTTTAAAAAAATTAAATCAATTAGACTTTATTTGCAATGTAAAAACTAAAGCTATAATTACAAATTTACAATCCCAAACATATTAGAAATACAAGTTAGCTATGTCCTACGTTAGAAGTATATTAGGGCATTTTTGTATTCTAACTATAATAAAATTAAAAAAGAAAAGTAGTTGTTTCCTAGAAACAGATAGATAGTGAGACAAAGAAGATTAGTTCAAACCATCGAGAGAGGGAAAGTGAGAGTGAACTAGGCTTCTGTAGTCAATGAGAGAGTGAGATTTGAGAGTACCTTTGAATCGCTAGAACATGGAGGCGAAGAGAGCTACAATATTAAATCTGGAAGAGCAAATGTGATAGTTATATGTGTAAAAACTTCTATATAAATGGAAGACATTCGACGTAATGCATTTAGTCAAAACTAACATCTTAATTTTCATTTGCAAATGTATATTCTCATCATCACATCTCATTTATTTTGAACTATTTTTATCCATTTTATTTTCTTAGATAATATATTACAATTTTCACAAATAAAATTTTCAAAGGCAAATTATTTTCTAAATTATTTTTGTCCATTTATTAATACTTAAATTTTTGAATTATTTTGTGCAATTTTGTAGTATTAAATCCTTGAAATATTCTGTAGTCTTGGAAATTATCACAACCCAAAAACTTTGATCATGGTCAACGTGAATATCATTCCCTTTTTGAATATTCACCAGCCTTTACCATTTTTTCCTATCATAATCATCTTAGAATTTCCTTAGTGATATTTATCTGAAATTCAGTGACTATTTATGACATAGCAAACTTAAGAAGACAAGGATGCTAATAGAAAATATATACATATATTATATAATTTACACTAGCATCACCTAATAGGCTAATGCCAGGCTGCACATTGTACCAAATTTTCACAAATAGTTCATAGACAAAATAACTTCTACCTTCCTTAAAACCTAGGACCCATCCCCCAAACTACCTTATGTACTTTATCAATAGAGCATTCAAAAAAGAAATTAAATTAACCTATGTCTTGCCATAACATCAAAAGCATAAGTTAATATAATTAAACCCTATGGCCCTTCTATTTACAAATTTTCTAAAATGGGTTAACAAAATTGTTTACATATTAATGGTAGACTTTCAAAGGTCAAACCATCCTAGGGCCATCATTAGAAATACATTAGGTGGTTCCAATGGAATGATTTGAACATCATAGAGAACTTCACATCTTGCTAGATTCAGGATGATAGTATAATGTATATTTATTTGATATGTTCCAAAGGGGCTTAAGGCTATGGTGGTGAAATTATCAGTGGTAATTTCCATCAGGTTGTTATCCATTCTTACTTTACAGGGGTAGGGTTCGCAACAATGTCATGAGAGTCTAAAAAAAAAAAATCTACAGAAGAATGAGTCTAGGGCTTAGTGAATAAAACATACCAAACTTTTGAATTCATTAAACAACAAAAAGCATACATACATGTGTATTCATACCTCAACTGGATGGTTATTTCTTATATAATCTTTCATAAGAAAATATTGATTATCAAAGACTCATATATGAGGAAGTTCACATCATATTTTCTCAACACATTGTGCTGAGTCAAGTTTTCATAGCCATATGCCACCATTTTTGGCTCATTATGTGTTCCAACCACATAATATTATATCTCAATAGTCCATATAGCAATAAGCAAGAAAAACAATATATAGCAATAAATATAAATTTCCTTGTTACTTAGGTCCAACCTTATCCTACACAATCCTAGCCTTATCCCTCCAAGCCAACCTCATTTCCTCATCATTTCAAAATGTGTAGATCCAAGATCTAGGTCATTTATCCCACCATGCTTCATCAATTTCACATTATAACATTTCATCCTCATCTATGGTGTTATACACCATTAAATACCTAAAGAATGATGTCACACTTTACACAACAAAATTACTCACAATAACTATGTTATAGCAATCACACACTTTCTCAATATAAGTTACTTTCTTAAGATATTTTTATTGTAATACTAGAATTAATTAGGGTTTTTATAAGATTAAACCAAAAGAAATGTAGCATAGGTTAGAGAGAAGTGAAATTCAACCAAACAATGTAAAAATTTCTAGTGGTGCAATTAGAATCGTGAGCAGGATTGTTGAAGAAATTTAATTCGACTCAAGGGAGATTAGCTTAAAATGTAAGTCTGCTTATCAAAATGTACAACCATTCAAGAATTCTAAATTCAAACGTGATTAGGATCACAATTGGAATCAAAAAACAAAGTAGGAAAGATCAATTCGAATTACACAAATCTAGGTCAAATTTCTATTCAAATTGTAAAAGTAAAATTGCTTGATTTTTGTAAGCATGATTATGAGTTTAGTTCAAAAAGCTGCGATTCGACTTGCTCAAGTAGAAATTTTAGGCAATAGTAGAAAAATAAAGGAA
Organism: Saraca asoca; assembly: GCA_026873985.1. NCBI lineage: Eukaryota > Viridiplantae > Streptophyta > Magnoliopsida > Fabales > Fabaceae > Saraca > Saraca asoca. The sequence goes on along the minus strand of JANHAO010004869.1, from coordinate 6,361 downwards.
AACCTCTTCCAATTTAACATTACATTATAAGATCTTAACTCAACATGTTTATAAAGCTTAAGCACACATACAACTCAGCTATTTCAATAGCAAACTAATCATCTTATTAGTGGATCCAGTTAATCTCAAAATTATGTCTCGCAATCATAAAAACCCATTTCCATCAACTTGCATCAAATATTTAGTAGATCATAAGCAAGAAATATAATTATTCATAAGAATGGTAAGAATTACTCATAAATAGGCTAGATATGTCAAATCACTATTGATCTCACTTATAATCTTCAACACTCTTCCTAAACAAAGAGAATAGCATGTTAGCTTCTTAGCTATTTGAATGTTTTTATTTTAGCAAACAATTATATATCATTTAACTATGGTTTCATTACATAAAAACATATTAAATACACAATATTTCAGCTTTAAAACTTTAAAAAATTCACATAGGTTCTTAAAATGAATACTAACTACAGACTTAAAAAATTCATAACTTGAATTGTACTCAATGAATCATCATGATTTTGATATCAAAATGAAGAGGAAGAAGAGATGATTCAACCACAAAAATTTGAGAAAATAACAAGGAAGGTTGGTGGACTTACTTAATGAGTGAGAAAGTGAAGGTAAAGAAAGAGTATCAAGCTTATGGAAGAAGACTTTGCATAAGTTTTTGCAATCCAAAAGCTAAAGAAGAAGAAGGGTAAGCTGACTAAAGGAAGGATTTAATGACAAAAGTAAGTCAACTTCCCAATAACTACCAGTTGAACATTTTCCTTTTTAGTAATTTTCCTATTTCCTCTATTTTGAGCTCCAATTTGACGTACTTATCAATTACCAATGATAATGAAATTTTAATATAAATTAGTTAAATTAAATACCTTCATATCAACTCTAATTTTATGCTCATCCAAGATTTCTAACCCTAGCATCAATATTCCAAAGCCTTTTGGAAATTAAATTTCAAAAATATGAATTTTGTTCTTTGAACATTCATGATAGGAATTCAATCTCCATAATATTTCTAAAATTTCATCTAGTCTATTTCTACTATGTCTAGGCCTCTTGTGGCTCCATATTTATAGTTTCAAATTCTCAAAACTTCTAATTTCCCTTTTTTTTAGATTTTGAAGCTATTTTATTGCAAAAATTGATTTTAGAAAATTCAAGGCATTACAATGCTCCCTCTTAAAAGAATTCATCCTCGAATTTTAAATAATGTTGATAAGTTAACTAGAACAAACTAGCTATTTCTATAGTCATCACATACCAAATAACTGAGGATATTTCATTTATATGTCAACTTCCAATTCCCATGTGGCTTTTCGTTCATCATGTTGTCCCCATATCACCTTGATCATAGGAACTTCTTTTGATATTAATTTTCAACCTTGTTGATTGAGGATAACTTCTAGTTGTTCCATATATGTTAGTTTGGTATCCAACTGAATTGGTACTTACCTCATAACATGAGAATTGTTTGGAACATGCTTTCTCAACATGGAAACATGAAATACCAGGTGGATTCCCTGCATCTCAGTGGGCAATTCCAATTTATATGCCATAGCTCCACATGTTGGATGATTCTAAATGGTCCCACATATCACAGTGCTAACTTCCCCTTTTTGCCAAATTGCATAATTCTTTTCACAAGGGATACTTTGAGAAACACTCAATCATCAACCTTGAATTCTAGGTCTCTTCTCCTATTATTCAAGTATGACTTTTGTCAGTCTTAAGTGGCTTCCATTCGATCATGGATCAATTGTACCCTTTGAACTACATCTACTACAAGATCCGACCCTAGTAACATAGCCTCTCAGGGCTCAAACCAACCTATTGGAGATCTACATCTCTTCTTGTAAAATACCTCAAATGGTGCCATTTGAATATTAGATTAGTACCTATTGTTGTCAACAAATTCAATAAGTGGTAAATGTCTTTCCTAGTTTCCCTCAAACTCTATTATGCATGCTCAAAGCATATCTTCTAGAATTTTGATCATTCAATCCGATTGACTATCAATATGTGGATGGAAAGTAGTGCTAAACCATAGTTGAGTACCCAATGCTTACAAAAATGACTACCAAAATAGATAAGTAAACTGGGCATCACAATTTGAAATAATTTTCAACAACACACCATGTAAAGGAATTATTCGATTAAGGTCTACTTATGCATATTGAGCAAATAAATAAGTCATATTAACAAGTAGGAAATGAGCCAATTTAGTCAAGCAATCCATAACCTAAATTGAATCATAACCCTTTGGCAATTTTGGCAGTCTAACTAGGAAATCCATTGTAATACTTTCTCATTTCCATGTAGGAATCTTAATGGATTAGTGCAGTCCTGTCAGTCACTGATCCTCCACCTTCACTTACTAACACCTAAAACACTTGGTTACGTATTCCAGCACATCATGTTTCATGCCTTCTAATAATAAAATATTTCACTCATTTATTTGTCCTCTCACTTAGCATTTTAAGGTTCTAAATGACTTACTTTCAACTGTGTTAGTGCATATTCATGATGTGATGTCAATTGGATGCATTATATGAAATTCTGCATAATTTGGCCATTTTGAGCAGTTTCTGTATTTTGGCCATAACTTGAGCTACACTTGTCCAATTAATGTCATTCTTATCTTGTAGGAAAGGTAAGACATAGCTCTACAAATTTCATGAAGAGTCCAAGGCTGAATCACATGATTGGCTATCTAAATTTGGAGTTGAAACCGACACCAAAATTCTACCTTAGCCAATCCTGAGCAACCTGACCTCTAAACACTAATCAGGCCATATCTGGAGTTATACAAGTCCAAATGAGGTGAAACTAAGCCCAAATGGAAGCTAAGACATAATGCTACAACTTTTATGAAGACTTCCAACCTAAAAACATCAAATTGGGAGTGCAAATGGAGCTGAAATTGAGTGATAGAATGCTAATAAAATGGGTTTCTACAGAATTGAATCTTTAGGCCCCAATTGGCATGGATCTTGAGCCCATTGAACCATCCTTTGCTCTAACTCACACTCAGCCAGCTAGAGACCTATAAGTCAGTGAAAAACTAGAAGAAAATAGTCTGCATTAGACAGAACATGCAACAATAGTGGCAGTAAGCAACCATACCATCCATAATCATTGCCTACTCACCTATTAGCAGCTACCTTCTTTTTACCCAGGCAAGACCTTTTTGTTTGAGCTTTAGTTTTAGGTTTTTGGAGTTCAATTTCTAAGCATTAAATAGTAGTAATGTAGGATGTTTTCCTTTCCTTTTCTTTGCATTTTCTACCTTCCATGGAAGGCTGAGTTGTAATCAGTCCAAGGGTTGACAAAACTTTAATATTAATGTGGAGATCTTGTTCCCTCAACTTGCATTCAATTTGTTAGTCATTTCTTCTCCTTTCCTCTTTGTTTTTATTGTGATATCTGAGTTGAATGGATCCATTTGATTTAGATGCTAATATGGTTATTGAGATTTTGATAATCACTTGTAGAAGAGGATAGGAAAACCAAGTAATGCATTGAGATTTTGATGGATTATTTGTGGCTGAGTTCTGATTAGACTCATTAATCATTTTCAAGGATTCTTTTTGTAATTTTAAGCCATAGAATATGGTCAATAATTTAATGAATATTTAGTGATCAAAGAAGTATTAATCTTAAGTTGATTCCCTTGGCTGGTTGGCTTATCTTCTTCTATTTTAGTTTCTGCATGTTAGTGTAGTTACTACTAACCCCCCTTATTTCTAGCTCCTAATTTGATTGATATCACCCTCCAAATGATCCAAGGGCTTGACCTGGTGTTGCCAATGCTACAAGTAGTTTAGGTAGCTTGGTTTTATAAATTTCTAATCTGATCAGCTTCGACAAGCTACATCAAATTATGGCACCGTTGCCAGGGATCATTTTGATTTTATCAATCTTATTAGGAGTGTTTTTATTTACTAACCATCACTATATTTTGTTTTTGTAGCTGCTTCTTTTATTTCCCCTATTTTTCCCCTGTTTTAGTTTCTGTTTTTACACTACTATTGCATTGCTCTTTTTTGGACCTACCATCTCGGAATGAGTTGAATTTTGGTGGACTTTTAGAGGACATCAAGCTAATTAAGGCTCGTCACTTTGCCATGAGCAACCACCTGGTTTGGCCAAATTCCATTGTTTAGACCACTTTTTCTTTTTCTTTTTTAAGATTTTTTATTTAATTTTTAGGTTCCCCTTATGTGTAGTTTTTGAGCTGTGGTGGTCCAATAATTTTTAAAAATGTGCAGATATGTTAATTAGTGTTGTTTTGAGTGATTTTTAGCTTTAGTTGTTGTATTGTTGTGTTTTTTGGTTTCCTATCATTTTTCAACTTGTTTAGTGTAGTGTATGTGTAGTGTTTGGTTACTAGATCTTCTTGCTTTCATAATCCTTTGGAATTTGATTTGACACTGCTTAAAAGATTAGGAGAAGTCTAGTTAATAAATTTGAAAAAAAAATTAGTTCTGTTACAAAGGATGGAGCATAAGCTTAATGAATTAGCCTCCCTGGTGAGACAATGGACAATACTTGCACAAGGACCTACCCCATTTCAGCCAATAGAGTCTTGTCCTATATTTCATCTAGAGGAAAATTTTAAACAAGCTCATCTTGCTACTATGGCAAGTGTTTTTCCTGGCAGACCCCTGTATCATCAACAACAATAGCCTATATATGACCCCCACTCCAGTTCCTATAACACTGGTTGGAGGGATCATACAAATCTTAGATATGGGAACCCTACAAACTAGTAGCCACAGTAGCCATATCAGCAGCCATACCAGTAGCCATTGAGCAGCAATTGCAACAACCACCTTAACAACAAAAAGATCCAATGCCTACTAAAATTGAGCCAACATTGGAGGATCTTGTGAAACAAATAGCAGCCAACAATATTTGGTTTCAATGGAAGATAGAAGCCTTTCAACAAAGAACAGCAGCTATCATTCAGAACCTGGAGACTCAATTTGGAAAATTGGCTTCTTCACCAAGTCAATTGCAGCAATAAGGTTTTCACCAACTTCCTTCTCACACAAATTCAAATCAAGAAAATGTTAATGCCATTACACTTGGGAAGAGTTTACAAGAGCCAACTAACCCCCAAACAGTAATGGAGCATCCCATGGAGGAGCATTTTGCTTCTAGCATAGATATACTTGCTGAGGAGTTAGTTAAGGATACTTGTGATGATAAGCTGAATGCTAAATTTCCTGATTTACATGATTTTACTGATTCTGTCTATTCATGTGATGGTTGTCATGGTGCTGTGTCATGCAATATTTGTGCTGAAATTGCTAAATTTTTGAAAAATGATGGCTCTGGTATAGATTATGCAACAACTCTAGATAGTGCAAAAATTCAATTAGTAGAAGTTATGTCAACCAAAAAATTGATTCCTTCCATAATGCAACTACCCCAATTGGAGTTACAACCTCTCCCTGAACATATCAATCATGCATCTTTTGAAGAAGATAAGAGGCTACTAATAATCATAGCCAACAACTTTCCTACTGAACAAGAAGAAAAGTTGCTACAAATTCTGAGAAAATATAAGAGAAAATGGTGGCATTCTTCCCCCATCAAATGGTTGCTGCCAATAACCATTTTTGACCCTGGTGAATGATAGAAGAAGTCAGCTTGGAAGCAGCCTCATACATCAATTCTACAATCACATAAGGTTGTTTCTTACCCCTCTCTTTTACTTTACTTGTCCTAAATTTTCTGCTAATCATATTTGCTTTGGTGCTTTATTGAATTTGAGCTTACATTGAGGACAATGTAAAATTTAAGTGTGGAGGGAGGGAGTTTTGAACTTTTGGGTTTGTTGTTCTTTGCTTTGAAGTGTCATTTTTCATTAAAGAAACCAAAATTTTTTTTACTACATTACAGAATAAAATTTTTTTGCAATGTAGAAACCAAAAACCAAAAATGCAGAAAATTCTATAGAATTTTGCAAAAAACCAAAAAAAATAAAAAAAAACCAAAATTTTTCTGACCCTGGTTATTTTTCATAGATGATGAGTTTCTTTAGCCTTCAAATATGTTGCAAGTGATGTTTTTGGTTGCATAGCATGTTTAGATAGATGGTCTTGAACTTGATCAACATTGTGAAGAATTTGAATTGCTTATGGATTGATTTTGGTAGACATATACCTTGTGAGGTTTTTGAGCCAATTGTTGAACATCCTTAATAGATTCTCCTTTTTTCTTGCGTGTGAATATTCTTCCATGATTGTGTTGCACTAGAATTTGCTTTGATTCTTTTTGAGATTACATTGGCATGCATGCATGAAGATGATTAAGGCATTTCTTTGTTTGAGCCATTATTTTCCTTTTA
>JANHAO010004868.1:0-23589 GCA_026873985.1 Saraca asoca | reverse complement strand
CTTTATATCCAAATGTACAGAATGTATAGTCCAAGATGCAATAGAACTCAATCAAATTGGTCTAGGGCACCCATCCAGACTAACATTTAAATGTAAGAAATTTATTGAAGTAACAGTAATATATTCCACTACTACACATTTGGTTAGAGAATTTCAAGAGGTAGGTAATAGAATTAAAAATTTGATTCCCTTATTGAATATTTGATTCACATATAGTAAAATCTGTTGTCGTTGCTTAACATTAATGAATTCCTCAATCTGCAACCTTTCTTTCATCTAATGTATCCATAGGTATTGGATTATATTATCCCCTAAAAATAAAAATAAAAATCTCCTTGCTCTTTCTTTTTTCTTTTCTTATCACCGCTCATCACCACCTTTTATTGTTAATCATTGCCTACCACCATTGATTATCGTCCATTATCACCTTCTATCATTAACCATCACTTATCATCACCTTCTATCATTGATCACGCCCATCTATCACTGTTGACCATCACCCACTATCATCTATCACTATTAACCACTGCTCACCACCACCACTACCACCATTGATCATCACCCACCACTACCTTCTGCCATTGACCACTGTCCAACACTGCTACCACTATTGACTATAGCCACCACATTTTGCCATTGACGATCGCCCAATACCATTATTAATATTGACTATCACTCGTCATCACTTATGTTCGCTAACTATCGCTTACCACTACTTTTCGCTATTGATCACCGTCCACTACTACTACCACCATTATCTATTATTGATGACCATCATCCACCACTTCTTACTACCATTGATCGTTATCTACCATTATCTATCACTATTATCCACTGCCTACTATCTCTTATCATCTTTGACCATTGATCACCGTCACTTACCATCGTTAACTATTACTAACTATCATTTATTATCATTAACCTATTATCAATGATCATTATCTATTATTGTTGACCATCACCCAGACAAATAAAAAAAAGAATTATAAATAATGTGATTCAATTTTTTGACTAAATCAAATAAATAAAAAAATAATAATTATTATTATCCATTATTAGCATAGCGCATATTTCTTGTTATTTGATTTTATTTCCTTTACATTTTCACGTATTAAACCAAACTCCCTTAACTTGTGAAATGAGCACTTAGGAAGAGAATTATTTGTTTGTTATTTTGTTACTAAATCTATAACTCCTTGTCGCCTGAATGTTATCGGCCGCTCAGACGGCTTCGAGAATTTTTAGTGGAGCCAAATATGCTCGGAATAAGAGAGCTGCGGTTTGAGAGCAAGTTACCATTATGTCCTTTTCTTCGAAGAGTTTGGAATTATTAAACGTTGGTATTTTAGGAATTATCTAAAATGAATGCTAACTGCTGAACTTCCAGTTGTATAATTGAATAGATTTCACGGTTTGTTGGTTTTGTGTTCATCAGATCTCTGTCCTTCACTTCATCCTTCCGTGCCTGTGTCTCTCTCCTGCTTTAGATCAGAGAAAAAGTAGGTATGCTTTTCTTTTACTGGATCCGTTTTCTGATTCTCTAATGATGAATCTCCTATCTTTTTCAATTATGATTTCTCCATCGACTTGAAGCTCTTGAAGGCACCAAATTGAAGTTCTGTAAGATCGACCTTAATTTTGATCCGAGATTTGTCTTTTCAATCCGTAGAATTATTGTAAAGTTTAATGTTTTCTGTCTTTTTGTCTTGATTTTTCTGTTGACATCTCAGAATTAGTGCAGTGCTTATTTGGGGACGGGGATTTTTGTTTTTTCTAGTTTAACCTCTTCATTCGCTGACGATTGCCTTGGGTTGAGCCAAAGAGTTGTTTCTAAACTCTCTTTGCGTACTTCAATTTCTCAGCTAATAATTGGAATGCAATCAAAGGAGGGTTTATGAGTATTCGACTTGGATTATAGATGAATCGTTTTCTGTTGCTAAAATTTAATTTTTCATAGCTGATTCAGTGACTTGACTCTTTATTTTTGCCTCGTCTGAAATCTTATCCTTCCTCTTATAACTCATAAAATCGAGATTTCATTTGATTTTAAAATGAATTTCTTTTCAAATAATGTTGAAATTTAAGTTAGAGGAGATTTCATTTCATTTTTCATTCCTGTTTTATTGATATTTATGCCATTATGAAATCCTTCAAATATATCAAGGGTATCACTATAATTAATTTCTCATTTAATTTGGCATAAAACACAATGATTTCACTATATTTTATTTCAATTGGCATAAAACAGATTTTGTATAAATAAGTTGACATTTCATGCATTTTAGTATGTTTCAAATAAAAATAAAGGAATTCATTTGTAAATAAAGTGAAATCATATTTTTGACATTTCCAAACATTAGAATTAATTTGCAAATGAATTGAAATATTTGTATTGAATTGAATTTTAAAAAATTTGGTTCCAAACAACCCATGAACCTAGTTATTGTCCTTTTAATAATGGCCTTCATCTATATTTTTTGTTTGGCATATATTGATTTTTGTATGTTGTTCTTTTGTCTGCCTGTTTGAAGTTCGAAAATGGGTGTTGCTCAAAACAATTTCGATATGGAGGAGGGAACCTTGGAGATAGGAATGGGTAAGTGTCAAATCGGTTTATTTGTTATTTCCTATCATGGTTTATGTCATTGTCTGTGGGTTACATGTTGCATGACCATTGGATTAACTTCGAGAAGTTGTGGCATTCTATTATTCCTCCCTAATTATTTATTTTTCCATTAACATTGCAGAATACAGAACTGTTTCTGGAGTTGCTGGACCATTGGTTATTCTTGATAAAGTCAAGGTAAACTACCCTCTATTGTTAAAAAATAGCCTTGTATTCTCTGCTATGATTATTATTGCTTATAATTTTTTTTAGATTTCTTGTCGAGGATCTCTCACTTTCTGTATGTCATAATTGAGTTTAATGTTGATCAATTGCATCAGGGACCCAAATATCAAGAAATTGTTAATATTCGTTTAGGAGATGGAAGTACTCGGCGTGGACAAGTGCTAGAAGTTGATGGTGAAAAGGCTGTTGTTCAGGTGATTGTTTATGGTGTCTGCATTTGTTCACTGATGACCAGGATATCAGTTTAAAACATGTTGTCCAATTATTGTTTCCTTTGCCCTGCTTTTGGGAGGATAGTGGCATATAGTATGAGGAGATACCTGTCTCTTATTCTTTTTGTAGTCTTGATGGTTAGTGAAGTTATTTTCTCCTATAACCGAAACAGTCCAGGATTCTCATGCCCTTTCAATCTTGGGGGGTAGCTTTCATAGTGGCAAAATGACTTCATTGGCATTTAATTTGTCCGTGTCACTTTAGTTTTTTTTATAGGAAAATATTGTGCCATTATTTAGTTTTCCAACTGCTGGTGGTTTTACTATTTTATTAACTTTCTGTTTACTCAACTTTTTTGTTCTATTGGCAGGTCTTTGAAGGTACATCTGGGATTGACAATAAATTTACAACTGTGCAATTTACTGGAGAGGTATAAATTCTTGTTCTTTCTATTATCTCTCTTATTTAGATTCTTGTTCTTTCTATTATCTCTCCTATTTAGTGGTAGAAGATTGTGGTGACTTCCTACAATATAGGAAATCTGCTATTTGTGAAAAATTAAAACCCTCTTTAAAAAAATAGAAACAAAATAAGAGGAAGAACCGTGATGCAGAGAAATTGTTTTTATTTATAAGATTTGGCTGCTGCTTGCTGATAGTTCTATGAATTTATTCTAGAGGGAATTTTTTAAAGTTTTAGCCTCTTCAATGTGATTAACTTCACAATGATTAACGTGTCTACAAATGCAATTTATCTATGAGTATTACATATTGAATTGGATTTGAGATTTTTCCATTTCATTTTTTATTTTTTACTTTTAAAGAAATAACATTAGTTCCTCTTCTGACTCCCTCCTTTTCTCATCTTCTTTATGTTTGCAGGTGTTGAAAACTCCTGTCTCACTGGACATGCTTGGGCGCATATTTAATGGTTCTGGAAAGCCAATTGATAATGGCCCACCAATATTGCCTGAGGCTTACTTGGATATATCAGGTAACTGAATTGCTCAAGTCATAAATGACAGATATTCCTGTTTGCATTTTAATATAATGTTTTGTTATCTTGTTTCGTTTTTTTAATATCCCTCCACTCCTTAAATTCAGGGAGTTCGATCAACCCCAGTGAGAGAACCTATCCAGAGGAAATGATTCAGACTGGAATATCTACAATTGATGTCATGAACTCTATTGCTAGAGGTCAGAAGATCCCTCTTTTCTCTGCTGCCGGTCTTCCCCATAATGAAATTGCTGCTCAGATATGTCGTCAGGCTGGCTTAGTCAAGCGATTGGAGAAGTCTGATAATCTTCTTGAGGTATAGCTTGTGTATTGAAGTGCATTTACTCTAATCTGTTGATATCTCTATGACTTGAAGTGAGCTTAGGATAATGGTAATGGCTGCTAGTATTCCATTTAGGTATTCATAGTTGTTGACTGTATTAATGCGGTAGGAGAGTGATGCTCATTTTTGAAACTGTTCTTGTGTGAAGTTAGATCCAGATACATATAATGATTCCTCACACAACCAAGTTGAGACCAAGCTGTATCTTATATATATATATATATATATATATATATATATATATATATATGTATATGTATGTATGTATATAAAAACTAATACACTACTCCTAAAAGGTGGAGACGAGATACGGTGTTTGAAAACAGCTCTATTATTTATATCATTAATGAATGAAGAATGTAAAATGCTAGCTCATATTGTTACTGTTATTATTATCTGCATATCCTTGAAATTTTGATTTTGAATTTCAATGTTTATGGTTTTTGATTTTGGGTTCTTCAAAAATCCAGCAATGAAGAAGCTGCTAAAATAATTTGAATTTTGAAATGACCTGGCTTTTTGTTTTGTTGTTTACAATTGCTCTAGTTGTTCATATGGCCTAAAAAATTGAGAATGTTGCCCTTTGCCACTTGTTAATTTATTTAAGCTCATTACTTTAAAAAAAAAAAATTGTGAGGTTAAGAAGGTAGCATATTTTAACAATTCATATCAATGCACAGGATGGGGAAGAGGACAATTTTGCCATTGTGTTTGCAGCTATGGGAGTTAATATGGAGACTGCACAGTTTTTTAAGCGTGACTTTGAGGAGAATGGCTCAATGGAGAGAGTGACCCTTTTTCTTAATCTGGTACTCTTTCCGAGTTAATTGCATGTGTTTTCTTAGTCTCCTTCATTTATTTTGGCACCTTAGTAATTATTTTGCATTAATTTTTTCTGTGTAATTCATTTTCAAACAAAAACTCTTGGCTGTGTATCAAACCATAATTTTAGCTTTTTGTTCTTAATCTTCTTCAGGGTGCTAGTATTATTACCCAAATTAGTTATTACAAGACATCAGACCTTGTATTTGAAAGCATATTGACAAATATATAAGTTCAATCTTATACTGGCAATATGTTAATGAATATAAAGAATCAATTTTTGGCCTTGTTCAGTATCTAGGTTTTTGAAGAAAAAAGGGTACAAAATGTCTAGGGATGTGCCAACTGGTGTCATTGAATTTACAATTTAGTGTACGAATGTTATTTTTTAAAGCTGTGACCTTAAAAAAAATTTTATATGAATGATTGCATTGTATTTTGAGGAATGATACTATATGGCTATTCATTGATATTGGAATGTGCTATTCGGTGAGAATGAATATTCAATAAAGTGTCTGCTCGTAAGCTTTTAATCTTGATTTTACTACTTATATGAAGGAATTGTTCCATAGAACATTTATTCATTTGTTGCTGTAATCTACTTCAGGCAAATGACCCTACAATAGAGCGTATCATCACTCCTCGTATTGCTCTTACCACCGCTGAATATTTGGCATATGAATGTGGGAAGCATGTTCTTGTGATACTCACTGATATGAGTTCTTATGCAGATGCTCTTCGTGAGGTAATGTACCATTAATTAAACTATGTAAAAGAAGAGAGCAGCAAGGAAAAGATGAAATTCCAAGTTTATTGGAAGTATGCTGTGCTTATCTCATTCAATTATTACTGGAAGAATTGACATGATACTGGCTTCTATAGGTATCTGCTGCTCGAGAGGAAGTGCCAGGAAGGCGTGGTTATCCTGGTTATATGTATACAGATCTGGCCACCATTTATGAACGTGCAGGAAGGATTGAGGGGAGGAAAGGCTCCATTACACAAATTCCGATTCTGACCATGCCAAATGATGGTAATGAACTTATTAAACTCTATTAACAATCTTCCATACTGCACTCTTAATGCTGATTGAACCTCCATGTGATGAACTTCTTTTGTACAGACATTACGCATCCAACTCCTGATCTTACAGGATATATTACTGAGGGGCAAATTTATATTGATAGGCAGCTACATAACAGACAGGTACATTAGCTTTAAGTTTTGGTCTTTATCGAATATTACATAAGTTGCTGGATTAGTACTGGGAATTAAGTTCAGCAAATTTATATTGATAGGCAGCTACATAATAGACAGGTACATTAGCTATAAGTTTTGGTCTTCATCGAATATTACACAAGTTGGCTGGATTAGTCCTGGGAATTAAGTTTGAGAGTTTGGAATAAAGCACATCCCAACATTTACTTTAAGAACAATAAGTAATTGGCTAGTTACTGAAAGAATCTAAGATTCTATTCTATATGTGAGGAGTTTGTCATTTCTCTCCACTTCTAAATTCTCCCATCTGTTCGGTCAATGTTTTAAAGTGTATGTCAAGGTTGGAAGTTGCAACATTCACAAAATTGACTTTTGAGTTCTTAGGAGATTATTATGAAGTTTCCTTGCATGATATGAAATCGACTTGTTTTGTTTGACCATGATCAACTTAGTTATTCCTTGATGTGTCCACAAAAGTGGTGCCCAACTAGAGAAATTGACCTGGTTACTTTTGTACATATTATATTTGATTGGTTTTGTGGCTTTAAATATTCATATATTGGAGCTAAACTTTGAAATGCTTTCAATTGGGCAGATATACCCACCAATCAATGTGCTTCCATCATTGTCTAGGTTGATGAAGGTGAAAGAATTTTTACACTGTTTGATTGCAACATGCCGTCTATGATAACTTTTTTCTTCATAAGAAAAGCTAAATTTCTTCCTCCTACTCTTAACCATCATTTTTCTTGCCTGCAGAGTGCCATTGGTGAGGGCATGACTCGAAGGGACCATGCTGATGTGTCTAACCAGGTCTGGTTGTGTTTGTTTATAGTATTGCCATTTTTTCTTAATATAAGCTATTCTTTCTTTTTCCTGGCGGAAAGCTGTCTAAAATGGTCTTAATATGTCTCTTTTCAGCTCTATGCAAACTATGCCATTGGAAAGGATGTCCAGGCAATGAAAGCAGTGGTTGGAGAAGAAGCACTTTCATCCGAGGATTTGGTCTCTATTTTTGTCATTAAGGATATTTTGTTTTATATAATGAGGTTGCCCTCCAAGTTGTTGTACTAATGTGATTTCATTTGTTTTTGTTTACAGCTGTACCTGGAATTTTTGGACAAGTTTGAGAGGAAGTTTGTTACCCAAGGAGCATATGACACACGCAACATCTTCCAGTCACTAGATCTTGCGTGGACTTTGCTTCGGATTTTCCCTCGAGAGCTTCTTCACCGTATACCAGCAAAGACACTCGACCTGTACTACAGCCGAGATGCAGGCAATTGATGTGTTAATCAAGCTTAGCACCATGATCTCTGGCACAATCAGCTCATCGTGGCCATGTCAATTGATTTATTCCTTTGCTTCCCAAAGCCCATATTTCTTATATCCTTCCTAAAGTAATAAACGTTTCAGTCTGCTTGAGTGCATCATATTTCGACTTCCTCGGTAAATCAGACCAAAGACCATGTACTAGATCTTGTAATTCCTGTGCCATTTTTGTTTTTTTGGGGGAACACATATGTTGGTGGTTGGTTGTATTACTGAGTTTGGGAATGGCGTTAATAGCGGTTTGGGATTTTCTTTCGTGGTTAGGATTCTGTGGACTGTAAGAGCCTTCCCATTTATGTTGCTTGTTTCAAATCTTTATTTATCTTGTAATTGGATCATTATGGATATTTATAATAAGGATAGACGTCAGTTGGGCATTTTTTTTCATGTATTCATCTGCTTCACTCAGATTAATAGTGAAACAAGCTTTTAATATGTGGTGAATATTTGCTTTGAGGACAATATTTTAAAATTAATTACAAATGCGAATAGTGTAGAAGTTTTATAACAAAAATTAAGAACGGGTCTTCGTACATTGGTTATTAATGAAATTTAATTAGAAAGTCATAAGAAGTATATACTAGAAGGAAAAAAAATAAGTCTCAGAAACGAATTCTAAATTTTTAATTTATAAAAATTTGATTATAAATTAAATGAAATTGCAACAAGTGAAAAGAATGATTTAATATCTTTTTGTTAAAAGTAGTGTATAAAAGTTTTATTTTGTTAAAAAAAAAAAATGATAAGCTGGGCTGTCTAGCCTTCAACCTTGTTGGGTTGATTTTTTGTTTTTGGGTCTATAACCCTGTTGGGTTGAATTAGGACACCTAAAATGCCACCTGTCTGAAAAAGGGCTGGCTCTATGCAGTCCGTTTAAAGCTGGCCCGTGATAGTCAGCCCATGGAAAGAAAAGACCACCAAGTTTTTATCATGGACGCCCAATGTCAAGACAGAGCCCAAGCCTATTTGAAAGATAAAAATAATAAAACAAAAGAAAACTAAAACAAAAACAAAAATAGATCTCTCTCTCTCTCTTAGTTTTGTCTCTCTCTTCCCCCGACGCAAACCCTCAACCCCAATTTGTGTCTGTTGTGTCCAATCACAGCCTCGTAGTCGTAGAATTAAAAATTTTCACAAATTTTTGCAGTAAGCGTCAATGGACACTGACGTTGATCACTACCGTGTTCTGGGTTTACCATCCGGTGAAGAAGGCGCAAAGCTTACAGAGAAAGAGATTTCAAAAGCATATAAATTGAAGGCTTTGGAATTGCATCCAGACAAGAGACCCGATGACCCGAATGCCCATTCCAATTTCCAAAGGCTTAAGACGTCCTATGAGATTCTCAAGGACGCAAAAGCTCGCAAATTGTTCGATGACCTCTTGCGGGTTAAGCGCGAGCAGCAACGTCGCCAATCGGAGCGTGATGGCAAGCGCCGGAAAATGGTTTCTGACCTTGAAGCAAGAGAGCGTGCTGCCTTTGCCTTTGATCCGTCTGCTAGAGAACGGGAAGAAGAGGAGAGGATCACTAGGCAGCTAAAGGAAGAGATCGCTAGAGTAAGAGCTATGCACGCGAATAAAGTAGTACCTGTAAAGCCAGATTTGAAGAAAGAGAAGGTGGGAGTCGGGAAAGACAGTATGGGCGGTGGCGGCGGGGTGGATAAAGAAAAAGTGCTTAAAGTTTCGTGGGAGAAAGTGGGTGAAGATTATTCAGCTGAGAAGTTGAGAGAATTGTTTTCCAAGTTTGGTGAGGTTGAAGATGTAGTCATCAAGGGCAGTAAGAAGAAGGGTTCAGCTCTTGTTGTGATGGCCACTAAAGAAGGGGCTGTAAGTTTTTCTTGTCATGTTAAAGTATGTTGCTTTGGAAACTTGTATTTGGTATGTACTAATCTGTGATATATTTGGGTGTTGGATGTTTTTTTTAGGTTGCTGCAACTGGAAGCGCCACTGGTCATATTTCTAATCCGTTGTTGGTTTTACCTCTTCAACCAGCTATGGCTGCGGATTTCCCAAGTGCCCCGAAGCCTTCGGAACCCGATAGGCTTAATAATTTGGTTGGGGCTGGTTATCAAGCGTTTGAAGATTCTGTTCTGAAGAAACTGCAAAAGGTATGACGTTTCCCTGTTGATTTTCCATGCGTAATAGAATAATAATTCTAGTTGTTATTGTTTTCGTTTACTATCCATGGCTAGTAACCGTTTGATTAAGTGATCAGATCGTACTACTTATGTACTAAGTGGGTGAATGAATCATATGTGTTGCATATACAGCTTCACGTCCACTTGAACATTATTTGCTTCTAGAATATAATGAATATTACGTTAGCATTATGCCAAATAGTAGAAAAAGTGGACAGCTTCTTATGTTGAATACAGTTGCTTCTACCTTATGTCCAATATAAATTTCCTTATGGTATTTGTAAGTTGTATAGTTTAATGTTATATTATTGGTAGAATATACCTGAATTTACAGTTGGAGCATTCTTGTGGCCTGGTTAGGGTTCAACATAGTTTTTTTTTTTTTTAATGGCGTTTCACAAATCACGAGTGCTGGCTTGGTTTGTATCAATTTTGTGAGCAGTTGTTTTATTGATTTTTTGATGTTTGACATATGGATTCTGTATTAAATCCATGTCTAGTAAAGTGGCACATTTCAATCTAATAAGGGCAGTTCTACTGTTAGATATACTTTTTTGCAAATATCTGTGTGGGAAGCTTATAGCTGTATAGAATAACAGTTGACTTATGCAATTATGTCTTAAAACTTAAAATATGCAAAGTTACTTGGATTATTATAATATGATGATAATGCGATTTCATTTAAAAAGTAAGGTTGAGTCACTAGAAACTTATTTGACAAACTCTTTTCTAGAAGTGTTTGATTCTAATATGTTTGTTGATTTGGAGCTGTTTATGTAAGATATTGATGAGTAACTAATAACGATGTGTATCCTTTTGAAATTGGAAACAAGGTAGGGCCTCTTCTTGTCCTAAATCTACTTCAGACACATGAAAAACTATTGATTAAATTTGAACTCTGAATGATAGTATTTGCGACGATTGCATGTCTGGTTGCTTGTAAAAAGGGGAAATCAGCAATAGTATGAGCATATGTTTCTAGTTTGGAATTAACAAATCAAAGTCAAAATAAAATGGATTATCATCTAGTGAAGCCTGGCTTAAATTGGAAGAAAATATTAGGTTATGGAAATGTGGTGCTGAGATAAAGCTTGGATTAAGGCTTGCAGCAGAGTGGAACACTTCAATTGTTGTCTATTTACTGACGCTGAGCTGATAGTTTGTTTTCTCTGGTCTAGTGATCTTTACCTCTTTTCACCTAGTGTGCAGTCCTTGTACTTTGTTAAGCCTTTTTCCTGTTGTGTGCATTATAAAAGGAATGGAAAATTGAATTATGGGTGTCTGATGCCTTTTCTTTTTAACTTCACATATGCAATGAGATATAGAAGTATACATTTCTTGTAGTTTTTTCTTGTACATGAAACTGTAATAATGTATATCATTTTATTATCCCATATCTTCGACTTTCAAATCCACTATGGGTTGGTTTGTTTTGTTGGATAACATTTTTCATAGGAAAATCTCATTTGCTTGTGTACATGGATTTTCTTGCCACCTATATGCCTTGTGATTAATGAAATAATGCATGGTGCTTTGGTAGTTTTTTTTGGGGGGGGGGGGGGGGGACGACTTCTGCTCTAAAGTATTGGTTGTTGTTTTCCATCACACAACCCCTCATGAACATTGAGCAAATGTGATCTTAGTTTTTTAAACTATAAACACAAGTAAATGAGAGATTATTCATACGGAAGATCTTTTCTGACAAAACAAACAGACCCTATATCTTTTACGGTCTTATCTGATGTGTTGACTTGTTTCTGCATGCAGGCTGCAGAAAGGCAACGGTGACAATATCAGATGTTAAGCATAACAGGTGGCACCATATGGCTTATGACATCCTGAAATTTAAATTTTTAGGTATTGTACAACATTGTAGCCATTGTTGATTAATGTCTTATCATCATCATCAGTGACTTGTCATTTGACAACCTGTCTCTCTTCCCATATGCTGATTGAGGAACTGTCATGGACATATGTAGCACTTTTTACTACTTTTACTTTAATCCTGGGGCTCTATATTTCTGTTCTGGGTCTTGGGGACCCTATATTATTATTTCCATATTACTTGAGCATTCTTGATGTGAGCTAAAATGGTTATGTATATCACTTTCTACTTTTCAAACAATTGTTCTTATTGTTCTTTTGGAATGTAATTCTGGCTATGCAGAAAGGGAGAAGGCTTCTTTGTCCATTTCTTGTTCTGTTCAGTGGTTGTTCTCTCTATAGATGTAACGAGTGTGGAGGAAACTTTGTTTTGTTAGTATTCTAATTCAATACATAACAATACCGTAGTTGAATAGTTCTTTTCTGGGTCTGATAAGTTAATGGTTGCTTTGGTTATGCTTAAGGAAGGGCCCAAAAAAAAAAAAAGCCAACCTTTTTCCCTCATCTTCCTTTTTATTTATTTATTTATGTAATTTTTTTTTGGGGGGGGGGGTCGGAGGTGGGTGAGATGGTAATAAATACATAACATTAATGAGCTTCTTTTTTCCAGGAATGGATTGTGTTCCATTATATTCCTTGTCGTGGTCAGATGATCTAATGTCAATGCAAAACAGGAATATATGTTGTCTTAACTGATTGTTTCCCTGCTTGATTGATTCCCAGGAGTCTGTAACCTGTGATGATGTAATGCAAGGAAGTTGCATTTGATGGATGGTATTGGTACCATAAATCAAAAATTTGAAGCAATCATGTTCTCCGTATGTCTTGTTGAGTTGATGGCTCAATCCGATGTAAATAATGAAAACAGATGCCTTCCAGATAGACGGAAACTCAAGCCAAGTGTGATGCGGAATTCATTTGGCAGTAGTGGAATACAACAACATGATTACAAATTCTTAGTTGTCATATATTACATAAAATCAACCACAATTGATACATGTAATTGCACTTTAATGCTATTGATTAATTGCATTATGTGTCAGTTTATAAATGGTTCAATATAATGCATGATGTATATCTAAGAATTTTTCTAATATGATAGGGATGAACTCTCAGTTTGCTTCTCTGCTCCTTTGTAAGAATACTCCTTTTAGGGTTTCGCATATAGCTTTTTTGAAATTTAGGGGAAAGAAATTTTAGCAATTGATGTTACTGACATTTTTAAGAGTATACCAATTCTAAATTTGAAAGATTATTTCTTGAAACTTGGGGTCAGTATCCTAGCTGAAACACATAATACCATGGTATAATTAGTTAACCTTTTTCGTTTAAGTTGGTGATATTCCAATTGTAAAGTAACCTTATTTATGTTCAAGTTCTTTTTCAGGCTGACATTGCTTCTGTTTTGTCGGATTTGTTTGTGCATTTAGCATTGCCCTTTCATATAAACACGGTAGAAACCACGTACATGTACTTTAGTGTATATCAAATCATCCATGTTCAAACAACGTAGAGAAGGCGGTTGACTAGGATGGTGCTCCTCGTACACCCACCTCCAAACGTTTGGCCGTGTGTGACGGCGGTGTGGGAAGATCAATATCTAGTTGATAAAATTTTTAGATTGTTGTGATTGGTAGGGAGATCTTTTAGCTCTATTTTTCTAAAATATTTTTATAGGAATGTAGATATTTTATATTTTCATCGTATGAAAATATTTTAATTATATATTGTACTTACTTTTTTTAAATAATATCTTATCACTTAAATTCGGTTCTTATAAAAATTTGTTTATCATATGTTGACGGTAAATTTTGATTCTAGGCTAAATTCTAATCAATGGAGGAATTTTTTTGGATCTCAAACTGTAATCTGATTATAAATACAGTAAGTAAATGCAGAAGGCAAGAAGAAGAGGAAGAGTAGCAATGAACGCAGAGCTTTTAATATGGTTCGACCAAATTCTAACAAAATCGGACTTTACGTCCATGGTAATGTATTGATCTGAAAGTATTTTTACAGAGTTTCAGTATGGTGGCTTCAATCCTCTCTAACGTTCATCTCTTCCCTTCTATTTATAGAGGAGAGGAGGTTATAATTGTAATTTTACAAGCAGTAAATTTATTACATCAAATATTTAATGTATAAGACAGGATGAACAGACTAAAATCCTGCAGATCGGCTTCTATAGATTGTCTTTTGCAAATGGGTTCCATGTGTTAGCTGGGCAACACATGTGCTTATCTCCTGCCTAACGAGCTCCTGAGTTGCTGGTCGCACCTCGCGGGCTAGATCCTTCAGTCTAGGGGAATTACTATCTTTGAGGTAGCAAGACTCAGCTTATTCTCATTGGGGCGAGCTCAAACAGAGGAGGCTGTTGGCAACGTGAGCTGGAACTTAGCGCTCTGAGCGTCTTGGTGAGCTAAGATCTTATAGCACTTGGGCAATTTGCCAGCCTATTAAGGATGTTCTAGATTTCACTTATAACATCATATCTTATTATCGTTGATCATTATTCACTTACTATTATCCATCACATTGATTGGTCAATTTTTTTTGTTATTAATTGATCAATTTTTAATGAGGATATTTTTTTAAAATTTAACTATATTTATCAAATTATACAAATTAATTAAAATATAATATTATAACATTCTCAAAAATTTTTGGTGGTGTGACATTTAAAGGAATTACATTCTCAAAAATGTTGAGATTCCTGGAAATGTCTGATTTCGCAAATCAAATACCCTCTTAAGAATTTATGTATTGTCAAATGAACCTTACCACAAAATATAATGTGGCCCAAGGATTTATGAACACAAATTGCTATGATGTTGAGAATTTGCCTTTTTAATTATTTTTTTATAGTAACTTCTTACATAGTTGTAAGGTTGTGCAAGAGAGTGACTTAAGAGCATATTTGATAAGAAAAAGACATCAATTTTGATAAGGTTCAAAATCCTATTATAGTGAATTTTTAGTCAAAACATTACCTCAATTGGCTAGACCTAGGATACAGAACTATGAGATGATAAAAAAAACTCTTTCAAAACTTCAAATATATTGAACTAAAAAAAAATGAATTACAACAAGAATTGTGATCTTATTTATATTAAAAATGAAGAATTAAAATACAATAAAAACTAAAACAAATTGGTTAGTTAATAGTGGGCTATAACTCATCAAGGTGGCAATAAGGTGGTAGAGCAAAGGTAGGGAAATGGAGTAAGGTGGCTGGCAGAGGCAACTTGGCATAGCAAAGCCTTCCTTGTTGACTTTGCATTACTTCATTCAAGGTATAAGTGCTAGTGGAGACACAAAGTAACTTGATTATGTTTCATTCTGTCTTAGTTAGAGAAAACTCGTCCTCAAGTTGAATATGATAATTATAGTAAGGTGATAAATCCACCATATTAAAAGTCGCAAAAACTTCATTATCACCTAATAACTTGATCTTATAAGCATTATTATTTTCTCTTCAATTTGAAATGATCTATTTGTTTTAGAAGAAAGTTTGACCTTGGATTCATTCAGAAATCTTTCTTTTTAGAGGTGAATCCACACTCAATCTCCTTCCTTAAATATGAGCTTTTTTCTGTGCTTGTCACATCAAATTTTATATTTGTCAATTTGGCTTTATCTTTTCCCGAATTTGTTCATACAGCTTCTAAATCTCTTTAACTCATTCATCAGCATCAGCACTATAATGTTTGGATAAGATTACTGGCAGGAGGTTTAATGGACGAGATGACGAGTTTTATAGACAACTTTGAATGGACATTTTCTATTAGTCTGGTTGAAGGAGTTGCTATAAACAAACTTGGCTTGGGCAAGTATAAGATTCCATTGTCGAAGATTCTTTCCAACAAAGCTTTATAGTAGATCTCCCAAGATTTTGTTTGTAGCTTTAGTCTAACCAGGATGACTTGCAAAACTGAATAGGAGGTAAGCGCCCATCTTTTTCCATGAAGTCCTTTAAAAATGACTCATGAATTTCATGTCTCTATCAAAAGTGATAGTCTTTGGAATTCCTAAAGCCTCACAATTTCTCATAAATACAACCCAGTGATGTGTAGCATCATTGGTCTTTTGGTACAATATGAAATGAGTCATCTTTGAAAATCTATCAAAAATGATTAAGATGGAATCTTTTTGTTATTGAGTTTAAGGTAGACCAAGGACAAAGTCCTTACTAACATCTTCTTAGGGTGAGGTAGGAATAGGTAATAGTAAATACAATCTAGTGTTTTGAGTTAACGTCTTAGCCAAGTGGCAGATTCAGCATCTTTGGATGGGCAAGATCTCTGTCAAGCCTTGGCTAGTTGAAATTTCTTTTAACAAAAGCTATAATTTTATCTCTTTCAAAATGCCCAGTTAATCTTCCTTTATGTGATTCCCAAATAATTACATTTCTTAAGGAGCATTGTGGAATACACAACAAGGTACCTTTGAAAAAGAAGCCCTCTTGTCAATGAAACTATTGGTAGGTTTGGTTAGAGGTGAACATCTAAATTAAGCCAAAATTAGGGTCATCTTCATATAATTCCTTAATCATTTCGAATATAATAAACCAAAGTATATCATTGGCTTAAGGCATCAACAACACAATTTTGAGCTCTTAACTTATGCCTAAGAAGAAAAGGGGGTATTAACTGATCTTCTATTGTGAGTTCAGATGCTTTGAGGCTTCAAGGTTAAAATATAGCATGAATTCCTTTGAGAGGAAGTAGTGACTCTAATGTCCCAAAGCTCGCACAATAGCATAGAATTCCTTATCATTAGTGGAATATTTAAGCTTTATATCATTTAATTTTTCATTGAATAAAGAAATAGGTTATCCTTTTTAGCTTAACATTGCACCAATTCCAACATTTGAAGCATCACAATTAATTTTAAACATTAAGCTAAAATTTGGAAAAGTTAAGACAGAAGCTTCAATAAGCTTTTTCTTCATTTCTTCAAAAAAAATTTAAGCTTTATCTGTCCAATAAAATTTTTCTTTTTTCTTATGCTGTCTGTGATTGGAGCCATGATGGAATTGAAGTTTCTGATGAATTTCTAATAAAACAATGCTAGCCCATGGAAACTTCTACTATCATGGATAGAGTTAGGTGTAGCCCAATGGAGAATGGCTTTAATCTTGCATAGATCAACTTGAATACCTTAAGCAGTGGTAATATATCCTAAAAAGTCACTTCTGAGGTTAGAAATGAGCATTTCTTAAGGTTAGCATATTATTTCTACTCTTCGAAGACTTCAAAAATTTGGCAAGATTGTCTAAATGCTCTTATTTATTCTTGTTGTATATCAAGATATCATTGAAGTAAACCATGACAAATTTACCAATGAATGGTCAAAATACCTGGCTCATGAGGCGTATGAAAGTGTTAAAAGTATTGGATAGTCCAAAGGACATAACTGTCCATTTGTATAGGCCATCTCAAGTTTTGAATACAGTTTTAAATGGTCGTATTTTGTAACATCCCCTAGGGTTAATCTAACTAGATTTGAACACGAGTTTGGAAGGGAGACTAGTTAACCACAATGTATGATCCTCGATAGAGGACTAATTGAATGGTTTCTAAAAAGTGGCCAACGAGTTGGTGTTAGATTAGACAGAACTTGATGTACAAAGTCCAAAGTCTTAGAATCTAGTGCAATTAAGCATCAACTAGAGTTGAAAGCCTGTTAGGAAGAAGTCCTATAGCAATTTCCAATCTGAAAACCTGAATTTGAGGTAAATTGATTGAATAAATGACAATTATGATTTCCTTAAGCTCATCTAGGAGTTTTATATTAAATTTAATTGATTAAGTTGTCTTCATTAAAGTTACTTGAAAAATGCATCTAAACCTAGGCCAAATGTAATGCTAGGGATAGGCTCATATGTTACATGACATAAAAAATTTATATGAACAGGTAAGTGAGATTCTACCCTTCTAACTCCTTTTTCATATAAAAATTATATTTTTGAAAATTACTAAATGTATTTTGATTGTTAGATTGTGGGGAATGTAGTTGGAGAATTAGTTTATTGGAAATAGGCCAAAAATATTACAATTAAAAAATCATGGATTGGACCTAGATTATAAGATTATATGAATTCAAGCTTAAGCCAGATGTACGTGAAAAGGTACAATTGGGCCAGAAATTAGGATATTGATTTCCTACATTATTATGTGAATTGATTGCTCTAATGTGTGAATTGAGTTGTCTTATGGAAATATAGAAATGGTTTAAATCATGGATTGAATTAGAAATCACAATCATGCATATGCATGTGAGAATGAATAAAAGAAGTTTATGCAAGTTATAAGGTATTAACCTTTTTATGTTTTAAATAAAATTTATGTTCATGAGTTCTAAATTCTATTTTAGAAATGTTTATTGAAATCACTTATGTTTATAAAATTACTAAATTATTAGTTTTCTATGAAATCAATGAAATTGTTTTTTTAAAAATATCAAAATAAATTAACAATTTGGTACTCGTAAGATTTGAGGTGTCTCTATTTAGTCCCTAAAAAGTTTTTGCTCTTAATTTAGTCTTTAAAGATACAAAAGTGTTTGACTCTAGTCCTACTATTAGTCTACATTGATCAAACTAACGGAAAATCCTATGTGACACTGCTAAGTGCTTACATGGACAACAGTTGTGTGATAAATTTTCCTTTTTTCTTTTCATCTTTTTTTTATTCATTTCTTTCTTTCTTTCTTTCTTTTCCACTTCTTTCTTTTAGACAATACAACTCCTCTTGAGACTTTTTGTCCTAATGTCACAAACCATGTCCTCACCCACCAAGACCAACCATTGAACCACCACTAGTACTCTCAACTGCAGTTGTCATCAACATTGTTGTTCCCTTATGCATCACCATCAAGCCACTTGCATGAGCAAGTGTAAGGAAGAGTGAACGGGCTGTGTCACTATAGTTAGTTATTTCTAGCGACCCAAGGTTAGTTCCACTTTTCCCACTTTCATATTTTTCATTCTCAGATTACGTTAATCTTGATTACAGCTCGTCACATTCATTTTCATATTTTTTGAAATTGGAAGTTAGATTACTACACCTATTTCGTGTATTTTGAGCTTAGCATAGAGTACAAAACATTATAATTTTTCCAAATTTAAAACCCTAAAAACAAATAATCTTCTTTTCAAAAATAACATGTGTCCTTTATATATTAAATTAAAATCAACAAACCAAATGCAAAATGGATAAGTCATCTAGAATAATTTTGATAATCTCATTTTACATAAAAAAAAATTATTTCTGGTTAATTTCCTTTATATTGATGATGTTATTATACTTCTAGTTTTCCTTGCAAATTTCTTTGATGATTGCCTAGGCTAGTTTCTACAAAAGTTATTCATGGTAAGAATTGATCATTCTACATGTGTATTCTAAATTTTGAATTATCTCTGTAGATTACAAGCATCCAAAAGTTACTGATTTACCAATATTTTCCTTTTGCGTAACTCCAGTTGTGCTTTTTATTATACTTTATTTTCCTTATTTTTAATATAAAGAGGAATGGATTGGGCTAGTGGTAATTGAGCTAAGGCATAAAAAGATGATGAAAGAAATGGAAGCAGTAATGATGGCTGGGTTTGGTGGTAAAGGGAACGCAAAAAGGTCATAGGAAAGATGTGGAAGGTTTGAGAGTCACTTAAAAAAAGAAAAAGAAAGGAAAAAAGAAAAAGGAAAAAGAAATGATACATATGTTATTCCACATAAGTAATAAACAGCCATATCTTTAAAATAAATCACATTAAATCCATGTGGGGCTCTCTATTAACCCACTTTTGAAGACTGATAGCAGGATCAATTTGAGACACTTTTGCATTTTTTAGGATAAAATTGAGAGTAAAAATCTTTCAGGGATCAAATTGAGACACTCCAAATCTTTTGAGGACGAAATTGCTAATTTACTCAAAGTATCATTTTATTAACCTCATTTTATAGTTTTATTTAACAAAATATTATTTTAATGTTATGAATTATAATTGTTTATTAAGTTTAAATACATAAAGTTTCCTTCAAGGAGATACATTTTATAAATTATTACATTGCACCTTCAAATAGAAATCATTATAAAGGATAGAAATAGAATGAGTATGCTTATGAGGTAATTACCAATTAGTCAAGGGTAGTTGAGAATGCCCAGTGTATGATTAAAGGATAAAGTATGATAAGGGATGAAAGTATGTGTATGTATGTTTGTGAACTAGTGTGTAATAGGAGATGTACATGAGGTTTCTCGTACGATAAGAGGTTATAAGCAAATAGTCTCGCATACGACAGAGAGTTATAAGATAGAGACACCCATATGATAGAAGGTCATGGGATAAGTGCTTTATGGCACAAAAACATGAAATGATTATATAGGACAAATTAAATGACACAGAAACATCGCTTCCTAGTATACCATATTATTAGTAAAATAACAAGAGGAAGAGACCTTTACATGGTCATTTGATATGGCTTAGTAAAGTAAGGTATGCAAACTTTACACAATCATTGGTAATAACTTAGGAGAACAAAGGTCATATCACGCATTATGTATGATCCATGAATGAATAATATAGTGAGTTAAAGATAGATTATAAGTATGAAGATTATATACGAAAATTTCAGAGATAGATGTATGATATTATTTTTTAATATATTTCAAATTATATTTTTTAACTATATATATCTTATATGTTATACGATTATACTATATATGTTGATGATAAAATCTAGTCAACTTGTAAAGTGTAGTGAAAATCCCAAACTACAAGTGAGGAATGCAAGAATGCAGGTGTGAACGGAAAAGAGATTGAAAGGGAGGAAGAACAATGGATACTAGAAGCTTTTTATCGTGATTCGACTAAAGTTAGTGTGACCCGACCCCTACATCCACGATGGTTTATATTCATTTTTAAGTCATGATTTTTTTGTGTGTTTCAACAGAGTAACAATATAGGAGTTTTCTCACTGTTTTGACAAAGTTTTTGCATGTATTTTTCATTATTTTGGTAGAGTTTCTGCATGTATTTTTCATTATCTCTGTTACAATGATCTCTCCCCTATTTATAAAGGCAGATAAGGTTACAAGTGTAATTTGATAAACTATAAATCTGTCTATTCCGTCGTATTGGGCAATAAATACTTGACGGACAATAAATGCTTAGCAATTCACTGTCAATTTTTGGAAGCTGATGTGTTGACTTTAGGGGCTGACTTGTCGGTCGAGAGAATGTGCCTCTAATTGGCTGGACTTTAGATTGTTAAGCCTATAGTCGATCATTTGGTTAGCGATTTGTGCTTGCATTGGGTGATCTGCTAGTTGTAGAAGTTGGTCTCATTCCCTGGTCTAATCAAGTTAAGTTTTTTGGAGGATGGTTGGGGTAGTACATTCTGACTAGCAAGCTGGAATCCATCCTTAGCGAGCTGGGATTACTACTTTGTCTTTGTCCTACATCCTGAGCTTGTGACTGGCGAGCTAGTGCCTCTGTTGAGCGACCTTAGTCTTTAGATGATATGGACCTTTTCTGATTGGACTTGTCTTCTATTGGGCCTTTACCAGCCCTTTTACGTTGTTCCAAAAATACCCACAACATTAGCCCCTCAACTCTCAGTTCACTTTATGTAGTGGGAGTTGCAGTTTGCTAACAAAGTTTTTAGTTACAGTTGGCAGTGTTGTCATGTCTACACTTACAGCCTATAGTGTTGTCATCTCAGGTTTTAGCCTTATTGCTTTATCTACACCAGGCCATACCCCCTACTGTACATGTTTCATATCTGTTAGCGTGGTAGCTTTATTTTCTTCTAGACCATTCAATCAAGAGTAGCCAAATGTCCTCTAGATTCTTCGGTGAAGTTAGACTAGTTTATATAAGGTGTGAGAAACCCTTCTTCCTTCTCCACAAAGTGACCTAATGGGTGCATTAGCTGAGCCCCCTATGTTTCTAATGATTCAGGCCTTTGGTGGAGTTCTTCAAGGTGTATTTGACCTAGTGTGATAATCCCTTTCTGAGGATTCAGGGAAGTTTTATTATAGGGGGACCTCATGGACAATTCCTCTCTAAGGATCTCGGGAGATTTTGTTACATTCTTCGGTAACTTCCTCTTGGCTGCACTGAATAATACAGTTGTTTCACCCCCGTCCTTTGGCCTCCTTACATGATGGCGTAAGGCGTCTCCAGATCTCCAAGTAACTTGAGGTGATGAAGCTAAAGGATGCTTCCCTTGCTCAAGAGGATTAGAAGAGATTTAAACAATCGCCCTACTGGCCTCAAATGCAGGTCCTTCCAATCCAAGTACCTTAGAGGCATTCAAGTTAGGGAAGAAGTTGTAAGCTCATGAGGAGGGTGAGGGAGAGTTGAAGTTGTTTGGCTTCCTCATTGATCCCGTGGCTTGTTGGAATTCAGCTCTTCCTCAGTCAAATTTATGCTTGCTTTGATTTGTACCTTTGAATCTTCATATAAATTCACCTCATTGAAAGAGGTTTTGTAATGAAACTTTGGGTAATGTTTTTGTTCTTTTAAGCATATCATATTGGTCTTTTAGTAGGTCACAACTGATAACATGAATGAATTCCTGCAAACCATAAATTGTAAGCATTAGATAAAATGTGTGCCTGATAGGTCAATCGACCTCAGATAGCATAAGTTAAATTAATATAAATGGGTTTCAATCAAGAAATCATGACTTAAAAAGGGATATGTGTCATGTTGAATAACCAATCAGTCGCATAAGCCTATCATGGATGATAATGAACTCGAGCATTGGAGTGCCTTTGCTAGTAATGAATTTTAGCACCGGAGTGCTTAAGTTAGTAGCAAGTTTAAGCACTGGAGTGCATGAGCTAGTAACTAATTTGAGCACCAAAGTGCTTGAGCACTTAAGTTAGCGCAATATTGAATACCCAGGTAGGTTGCACGGAAGTGCCTTAGCTCACACAAGATTTTGGTGCCAAGGCAGGCTACATGGATATGCCCTAGCTGGCATAACTTGGATGCGATATGGGCTGGTAGGTCACACATATGTGCCTTAGTCCTTACAAGATTTTGGTGCCCAGGTAGGTTATATGGATGCGCCTTAGCTAGCACAACTTAGATGTAGAGTTCTGGTAAGCCGTACGAATGCACCTTAGTATACATAAGATTTTGGTGCTCAGGTAGGTCACATGGATGCGCCTTAGTTCGCACAAGATTTTAGTGCCCAGATAGGTTGCATGGATGCACCTCAGTTAGCACAACTTGAATATGGAGTGGACCGGGAGTTGTAGTCCATTGCTTGCGATCTGCGATCTTAGGGGCCACTTAACATATTTTCGCTTTGCGACTCTTAAATCTCTGCCACTGTCCCATGTAATCATTTTTGCCTCAGTAAGTGTCTTTGCCAAGCTAGTGACAATTCACATCTAGTGTTTGACGAACCATTAGATTGTGGGTATTTGATAAGTCCCTGAATTTAACGGTGGGAGCTCACAAAATATAACCTGAGGAGAATTCTTTCCCTTTTTCATTTATCATTTGAAATTTGAAGCTCCTAGACTCTTCTTCTTTATCCTCTCTATCTAGCCTTTGTCCATTTATCACCAACTGCCATTGTTGGTGTTGTTTCTGCTCACCAATCTCGTGGTCTGGTTTTGACGTTTGAGAACCGACTTTGCATTCATCTTGGACCTTCTCCTCTAGCTAAAATGGTGAGTTTCTGTCATGACCCAAACCCGAGGTCCGTGACCGGTGTAGAAGGTCACCATCAGGAATCTCTTTCCTTCAGGAAACCCCCTACAAGCCTTAACA
>JANHAO010004867.1:0-24130 GCA_026873985.1 Saraca asoca | reverse complement strand
CTTAAATAATAATAATAATAATAATAATAATAATAATAATAATAATAATAATAATAATAATAATAATAATAATAATAATAATAATGGTTTCCGTTGAATCACATTCACATCTCATCTTAGGAAATGCACCTCGCTGTCAATGCTAGGCACCGCCTAGCCTATGGCCACAGCCCACCGTAGCCCCAATAGACCAAAGAAAATTTATTAAAGCATTTCTTTTTATTACTTGTTTAAAATATATAATTTATTTTCTCAAACACTTTTTGTTCCTTCATTTATATTGGAAAAGCATCCTTTTGTCACATTCCACATATTTATATTACATCATGTGTAAAGAATTTATGTTATATATAAAAAGGTAGAATTTTTTTTCCTTTTCAATACATAATTAATTCTCAAAAAAGAATTTTCACTCTATCAAAAAAACTTTATCACTTTCAATAATATTTTATTGTAATTTTTTTTATAATAAAAGTAGCTAGTGGATTGATTGATATAGTAATAAAATAATTGATTATAAATATAATTATTATTAATAATTAATTTTTAATTAATTAATTATAGGATTTTTTTTGATATCATCATTTGATTATAATATAATATTTTTTTGGATCATATATAGAAATATTATTTTTTAATATTAAATTACTAAAAGTGTATTGAAGAAAAAGAAAATAATATAAGTTTTTATTTTTATTGTTGAGATAAAGACAATTATGATAAGAGAAAAGTGAAGAGAATATGAGTAAAAGTATAAATGCTTCTCTTTCTATAATCCTATTAAAATAAAAGTCATTAAAATAACTTTTATTTAATTATATTAATCATTTATAATTAATTATTGAAAGATTTTAATAATGCAATTAAATATATTTAAAAATTATTGTAATCAATTATTTGATATATAATTAATTATTAAAAATTCTAATCATTATATAAAATAAGCATTAAATCACTAAATACACACAAGAAATCAAATAAACTCAAATTTAAAAGAAGACAAAATTTTTAAATAGCATCAAATTTCACTTGAATGAAGTGTTTTTAACATATTATATTGTAATTAATATATCTGGAGAGTGATTTAGTTATGTCAAGTTTCATATTAAGTAATTTAATTTTCCTCTTAAGCCCCCTTAGCATAAAATTGTCATAATTCATGGAATAGAAAGTTTTTCTAAATTAAGAATTAACTAACTTTCTACACAACCAAATTAACCAACTTCCTTTTGCATACAACAAAGTATAAAAATAGAGAGGATTATTATTTACCAAGATGCACGGAGGCCTGGAGGGAGCATAGACAACAAAAATCAGGGATTTAATCAATCAATATTTTAATAATTCCACGAAGAATACGAAGGGGCAAAAAAGTATGATAAAAACTCTGCACTTTTTGCTTATAGCCCTAGATTCAATGCGCACAGCCAATTGGCCCACACAATTTGCTCCAAGAAAGGTCTAACCCCTTCCATCTGCTTTCCTCCCCTCCCAACAAAAACAAAAAGCTACCTTCTCCAACACATTCAATTAAACCAAATCAATATTATAAAAATAATCATCGTTAGTACCCTACTAATTAAATCTTATTCAAATATATCAAATTTTTTATATTTTAAGTGATGTGCATATAATTTTAAATTTTAAAAAATATATATCTAATCTCCTTTTACTTTAAATTATATATATTTTATCAAATTTTATCTATTTTTTACTCATAAATTTAAAAAATTTGATACATTTTAAACTATAAATAATATATATTATAAAAAGACATGTATAAATATTATTTTATTTTTTATTTTTATTTAAATTTAAATTTACATATTTATAATAAAAATATTATTATTATCAATATAAAATTTGATGAATTTTAAATTATTTTAATTTTATAAATCATAAATATATTTTTTTTATATAAAAAAGTATTTTAATAAAAATATTTATAATAAAATAATATATCTATATAAAATGCACCAAACTTTTACATATCAGGTGAAAAATGTCATCTGTACATTCTATTTTTTTTAATAATATTATTTGTAGACCAATGTGCATTAAAACTTTTAATTTTGAGTGAAAAATAAATAAAAATAGATAAAATATATATAATTTAAAATATAAAAAATAAATATATCATTTAAAAAATTAAAAAATTATATACACATATATGAAAATATAAAAAAATTTAGTATATTTTAACCTTATATCATTGTTACAATGTTAAATACACAATGGTTATTATTCTCAGGAATAACTCTCTGCTTATTTTGCTTCTTGATGTAACGTTCATGCTGAGTTCATCACTGTGTGACGTACACTCAATTCGTCACATTAACTTGTGAAGTCATGTTTTGTTTTATATTAATGACAAAGAAGTTTAAATTTACAATTTTTAATATATTATGAAATTATTTGTTATTAAAAATATCTAATGATTTGTGAAGTAATTTTTTATTATATAAAAATATCGTGAAAGGCAAAAATATGCATAAATTGTAAAAACATTTATCAATACATTTTTTTTTTCGTGCAGGAAACATATCTCATGGGATAAAAAGGTGTATTTAGGATACAAACAAAGAAAACGGGAGAAAATGGAAGAAAGTAACACCGAGACTGGCAGTGTGGCATTTGCAGAGTGGAGAGAGTACAGCTTGAAAATCCAAACACCAACTCATCTACAAGAGCACTTTAAGATTATAACCCTTCAACTTCATACTCCTTCTTTCAACTCAAATCAGGGGGCGCCACCCTCTCCGGCGATCGTAATCCGTCGATCAACTTTTCTCCTATTTATAATATAGAAATAGTAGTAGCAGAGTGTTATAGTTTGGTGTATTGGAGCTGAAGTAAATGGGTTGCACGGCATCGAAGCTTGACAACGAGGACACTGTACGGCGGTGCAAGGAGCGGCGCCGCCTGATGAAGGAAGCTGTTTATGCCCGTCAACACCTTGCGGCCGCTCACTCCGATTACTGTCGCTCCCTCCGCATCACCGGTTCAGCTCTCTGTACTTTCGCCGCCGGTGAGCCTCTCTCCATCTCGGAAAACACCCCTGCCGTGTTCCTCAACCCATCACCACCCTCTCCCTCCGCCGCCAGCGCGGCCACCATTAACCACCCACCGCCACCACCGCACATCCCTACGCCTTCCCCTTCACTCCATCCTCCACCGCCACCACCATTCGCTCCATCTCCTTCACCCACTATAGCCAGTTCCAAACTCCCCCATATACTCTCTTCTTCAAGCATCGCCTCTGCCAAGCCCCGCCGCAAGGCACCGCCGAAACTCCCTCACATTCTCTCCGAATCAAGCCCTTCTTCTTCCCCACAAAGCCAAAGATCGAATTTCCCTTCTTCTTTCTTCCCCACTGCTTACCAAGCAAATTCCACATACGCAAGCACTCCGTCTCAAGCTTCTTCTGTTTGGAACTGGGAAAATTTCTACCCTCCTTCGCCTCCCGATTCGGAATATTTCCGAAATCGGGCTCAGACCCAACAAACCCGTCTTCATAAACACGAAGAAAATCATAAACACCACTTGGAAACTGAAGATTTCGAGGATGAAGAAACCGAGAGATCCGAATACGACTTCTTCCAGAACCGAAAGCCCCAACCCATTCAAAATCAAAAGCATCAGTATCAACTTCATGATGAAGATACGGAAAGATCCGAATATGACTTCTTCCAGGACCGGAAACCCGAACCGATTCAAAATCAAAAGCATCAGTATCAGCATCACGATCAAGACTACACCGGGACAGAGCGAGAAGAGGTTCAATGTAGCGATTGGGGTGACCACTATAGCACGACCAATTCATCAGATGAAGAGGAAGAAGATGCAGAATCGAGGTCCGAGATTGCGACCCGGTCAAATTTCGGGTCTTCGGTCCGGGCAGAATCGGTTACTGGAGAGTCGACGACAACGGCGCCGCCACCGAAGATGTACAGAACGCCAAGTAAAACCGAGAAATTTGACGATGGTGGGTCGTCGGCAAGCTACAGAACTGGTCAGGTCATGGACATGAAAATGGTGGTCAGGCACAGGGACTTGAAGGAGATTGTGGAAGCCATTAAAGATAACTTCGAAAAGGCAGCACTAGCTGGAGATCAGGTATCGGAGATGCTTGAGATTAGTAAAGCTCAGCTTGATCGAAGTTTCAGGCAATTGAGGAGTAAGTTTTTTTTTTCCTAACGTGAAATCATTGACATTTGGTAATGTTTGGCTGCTCAGAAATTGCGGGAAGATTTTATACTTAATTCCTTCTCGTTGAATTCTTGTATAATTATCTAAGATTTCTAGTCCAATGTGATATCAGTGACTCCTGAAGGCGTTTGGTTACTGAGAAAGTGTGGGAAAATTAAAAATCTGGGTCGAATTCAAGTATAATTGGAACTCAGTCTTCTGGTATTTGCATCAAATTGGGTCCTGAATTAGGATAAAATTGATTGTTTTCACTTTCTTACCATCTAAATAGTAGATTAAGTTTCTGGGTAAGTCTGAATTGATTTGAATTGATTATTCTCATTATCAAATTTTGAATGACTTTGCAGAAACTGTGTATCACTCAAGCAGTATATTGAGCAGTTTGAGCTCTAGCTGGACCTCAAAACCGCCATTGGCAGTTAAGTACCGGCTCGACACCGGTTCACTTGAAAAACCGGGCGGTCCAAAGAGTCTTTGTTCCACTTTGGAGCGGCTTTTGGCTTGGGAGAGGAAGCTTTACGAGGAAGTGAAGGTAATTTTTCGTTAGTTTCATTGGTTATTGCTGAATTTTAATTTTAATTTCGGAGACAAAAAGGGAAAGGAAATGAGTAGGATTTGCAATGCAATACACCGATGTTGTTGGTAGCGTAAGTCCACCGCAGCATTTGACTGTTCAGTGTGAAAAGACTCCTTTCGTGGCCATTTGAATTACCGAAAATACCCTTTTACTGTGTGGTGTATGGAATCTTCCTTTTCTTTTATATGGCATCGTATGTTTATGATAATGTCCTGATTTGGACGGCTGTCCTTATCTTAATCAGCCGCTTTCGGTGTAAATATCTATTGTTTACTGTATGGTGAAATGACTGAAATACCCATCATTTTTTTAACCTTTATTTGTGTCTAACGAGGTACCCAAGTTGAAACTGATTTTCAAAGTCATAAATTACTTGTAAATAAATATAAAATGTGATTGTAATGCAAGATGAGCCAAGGTGTATGGACAAGATTTTCTCTCACACGACTCTCAAAAGACTATAAAAGGCCATGGGATCAATCTGCTGAGCCTTTGTAAAGGGAATCCAATGGTAAAATAATTGCCTTGTGAGGGGTATGTGCAGGAGAAAAGTCTTCTTCAGTTAGCATTTTTCAATCTATTAGAGTACCTATTCTGCAAATTGGTTGATTGTGTACTTTCTGAACTGTTATTATATTACCCTTAGTTGTAGTTTTAGCCCTGTAGTTGCGGCGTTTTTCACATTTAAATCAGGATTGCTGAATCTGAAATTCAGGTTTTAAAAAGAAGGCTACAAAAACTGTAATTTGGGACTGTATTTTTGGTTACTTTTTAAGATTGGGCAAATTTCACATCCCTCCCTCAGATTTAATGTAATTACACTTACATCTCTTCTAGTTTAAAAAATATACACTCACCTCCTTTATTTTTTTTGAAATAGGGGTAGTGAGTGTATGTTTAAAATAAAAAGAAGGGAGGTTGGTGTATATTTCTGAAAATAGAAGGGACATGACTGTAATTATACTATATCTCATGAGAGGTGAGTGTAATTTACCTTTTAAGATTTTATGCTGTCTTCTATATGTGGATCAACCCGCCATAAAGGACAGGTTGAAATGTCTAGAATTTGGGTTTTGGGTAGTTGAAATGATCATAAATGCTGTTTGCAGCTTAGCCTGACTTTTAGCCAAATTGAAGTCCAAGTGTTTCTGCTGCTTTTATTTTTAGCTAAAACCATGTGGTTTGCAAACGTGTGCTGATGCAGATTCCTAATTTTTGTGTATTTAGTATAGAGAAGGGGTGAAAATTGAACATGAAAAGAAATTGTCAGCTCTGCAGAGTCAGGAATACAAAGGGGAAGATGAAACAAAGCTGGACAAAACCAAGGCTTCCATAACAAAGTTGCAGTCACTAATTATTGTCACATCTCAGGCTGTGTCTACCACCTCAACCGCCATTATTGGCCTTAGAGACTCTGATCTTGTTCCTCAGCTCGTTGAACTCTGTCATGGGTAACTCTCTTAATTCTGCAATTTTGTTGTGATTTTTCTTCTCAATATGATAAGACAGCTAGAAAATAAAGTTTTAAAATAATTAGATTGAATCATTAATGAAGGAGATATCATGTTCGACACTCTAAATCTGTCTAACAAGTGAAGATATGGGAGCTCATTGATTGCTGTCCTTACCGCTGCAAATATATGAACTTTAATAACTTCCATTGGGCCCCCAAAATTTTCGAGTAGATTATAGAAGAAGAAATAGGGTATCATTATTTCGCATTAGACCCCCTTCTTGCACTTATGTAGTTACTTTATAATTATAGAGTAAGATTTTTGACTTTAATGATATGTGCTGCTTGTCATGTGACTATGATTTCATATTATTTGGCCGCCATGGATCTAAGATGAACAATTTTTAGTTTAATTTGAATGGAAATAAATCTAGAATAGGAGAATTTTTAAGCCACATAACAACCCCATGAAAGAACTTTATAATTCAGAAACATAACATCTTTTCCTTTCTGTGGCTGTGGAGTATCCAAGAGAAAGGAATTAGATTTAGATCCATAACTCATAGGAATGAGAAACATGCTTGTGTGAATCAGAGAAATCTTTTGGTTTGGTAGTTGAAAGCATTATAACTTGCCTGCTCTTCTATGCAACTTGCTTCATAAGCTGTCTACATGCATGTGCCTTTGTACTGGACCGTCCAATTGCTGCATACCTCTGTGAATCAGACCTTGCCACCGTGGCCCACAACTGAACCTGTCAAAAATGTCATGTTGACTTTAAATTTATGGCCCCAATTGTTGAAAATAACTTATTAATGTAGTTAGGTATGTGAGAATAACTTTCGTATGGGTGCTTGTAAACTAATTGACTGGTTGCTAGAATGCTATTAAAATGAACTAAGAAAATTGATTCTTGCTGTTATTTCTATTTATCTATTTTAATTACCTTCCAAATCATCTGGCTGGGCCAATTTTGAGATGTGTTAGTAATTGAAGTTGAGGGATTAGATGTAAATTTGCCCGTTTGTGTTTTGACTCAACAAATGCGCAGATGACTATCAGTAGGTTCCATGAGAGAGAAACGAAAGTGCATGGTGTGAAATTAAAGCCTTACTCTGATAATTTGACAGGATGGGGATGTTAATAATAGGAGTAGCTTAGACTACAGAGTGTACGATATGATTAAATTATATATTAATGAGAATGTGCACCATATTGTAGCTGCGCAGATCACTTTGTTTGCATTCTTGTGTAACATCTATGATGTTGCAAAGTGCCTTTGAGAATTTGTCTCAAAGTTGCATCTATTAGTTATCTGACATGATAAAAAATAAACATGAGTGGCCCAATTACAGGTTTGTGCTAATGCTTGTGATATGTTAAATGTAGAATGATGTACATGTGGAAATCAATGCACCAGTATCATGACGTTCAAAGCAACATTGTGCAGCAAGTCCGTGGACTTGTGAACCAGTCATCCAGAGGTGACTCAACTTCTGAGCTGCATCGGCAGGCAACCCGTGATCTTGAATCAGCTGTCTCAGCCTGGCACTCCAGTTTTTGCCGCCTTATAAAATTTCAGAGGGACTTTATCCTTTCCCTACATGGCTGGTTCAAGCTCAGCCTTTTTCCAGTCACTAATGACAACATCGACAGTGGCTGGGAACACTCTGAGGCTTTTGCCTTTTGTGATGAATGGAAGCTCGCTCTTGACCGTGTGCCAGACACGGTTGCATCTGAAGCCATCAAGAGCTTTGTTAATGTTGTTCATGTAATATCTGTCAAACAATCTGACGAGCTCAAGATTAAGAAGCGCACAGAGACTGTGTCCAAGGAGCTCGAGAAAAAGGCCTCGGCACTCCGAAATATAGAAAGGAAATTTTACAACTCATACTCTATGGTAGGTATTGGCCTCCCTGATTCTGCACCTGACAATGGACAAGGCTTAGATGCACGAGACCCACTTGCCGAGAAAAAATTAGAACTGGCTGCCTGCCAAAGGCGCGTCGAAGATGAATTGCTGAAGCATTCCAAGGCTGTAGAGGTTACAAGAGCTATGACACTCAACCATTTACAAACTGGTTTGCCTGGCGTTTTTCAGGCATTGACTGGTTTTTCTTCTCTGTTTACTGAGGCTCTTGAGTCAGTCTGTACCCGGTCGTATGCCATCAAGTAATGACTCATTCATTCTGCCTGGGATTTGAGTAAGTTGGTCTTCATAAGGGCTTTTGTTTTTTTGATGGCAGGCTCTTATTGCTCCTAATATTTTTTGGGATCTTCCGATGAAATGTAAATATGAAGAATTTTGTGGTTCCATCTTCTGTGATGGGAATAGGTATTGTCTGTGTGTACAGAAAATTGCTTGGATTATTTTATCAGAGGATTGCAAATTCCAGTATATCAATAAATTATAGGCATTGTGCCTTTTAAGGTTCAAATAGGAAGTACAAGTTTCTTAATGTATATTGTATGTGCTGTTCTATAGTGCCCATCAGTTTATGACACAACTGAGGAGCAAATATAACTGCTGGTTATTTCACAATTGTCTGTGTTTTGGTTGGGTTAACAATGATAGAAGGTAATTGTGGATCCCACTGATGTATTCACAAGTATCAAATTCTTGGGACTAGATGTAATCAAGTAATGTATGTTTAACATTTCAGTCACTCTAATATGGGTGGGTGTATTTCTTGTGGAGGTTCTTTTAACGCTCAGGTGACATTCATTTTATTTTAAATTAAGTTTTTGATTCCATGGTGTTTAGATTTAAATTAAGCATTTGATAATGTTTGGAATGTATGAATTTTAATAAAGTATGATTTCATTTTATTTTATTTATAATTTTCTTAACTATTTTATGTCAAAATAAAATCTTTTAAATTTATTCAAAATTTTATTAGAAATCATTTCATTTATTATGCATAAATATATCAATTTACTTTCTTACTATCATTTTATTAATATGATATTAATAAAATTCACCTCTTAATTAAATTCTATGCATTTTTAATATGTTTATAACAAAATAGATTAATAAATGGAAATTATTATTTTTGATATTATTTTTAAATTTGAAATTTATTTACAAACGAAATAATATTTATTTCTATTAAAATGAATAGTTGTTCAGGAAAGTTGAGGTATTAAAAAATAATTAGATTCTTTGTTAAATATTTTTTTTGTTATTAATTAATCTTTTGTCAACGGATATTTGATATTTAAAGAAAATTCGAGTAAACAAAATTTCTTATATTTGTAAAGGTGGCCTTTTGGATTGCAGTCCTAGATGCATCTTGTTAGTAAAATGTCTTTAAGCAATGTTAAACTCAAAACAATATCGAAATAATTAGGTAAATGAATTACTAATTTATTTATAATTAGTTGGATAATAAAATTTTATAATTTATATATATAATTATTATAAAAATATTATCAATAATTCAAACTTTTACCTAAAGTGCCATAATTGTAATAATTAATATAATATAAATTAATAGTGTCAGGGACAATGATAATGAAAGTGACACCAAAGGTATATATAATTTTGATATAATCATAACAATGATAAAGGCAGACACAAAAGGGTTGATTTGGCATCACAAAATGGATTAAAAAAAAGGGATACACGTAGTGGAATTAGAAGAGTAGTAGTGGAAATAGCAATTATGACTTCTGTTAGATGATTGAAGGAAAAGGCTTCATTACAACTTTTTTTTTTCCCTCGTCATTGAGGAGTGAAAGTCTCGAAGGCAAATATAGATGTTACTGCATCATTCAATCTTTAATACCGACATTTTTTTATTGCTTACAATGTCATATTTTCACCCCATTAATGACAATCAAAATCTTTAATTTAAAACAATCAAATGAAAATTATTAAGATGTGATTTAATTACGAGAAAGTTGGATAATATTTATTTTATGACGATTAATGTAAATAAAGTATTAAAATTTTATATAATATATATGCAACTTTTAAACTTTGGAAAGCCAATCTAAAATGGGTACATCAAGATTTTTAACCGTCATAGCTTCCACTGATCCTCTCTTCTCTTTGCCACAAATAATATCATATATTTAATATATTACACTAAATCATTTAGAATATTTTTTAAATACTAAATCAACTAATTTTATGTTGTTAATGGGATGTTTTTTAAAGATTAATTTATTTGTTATGACATGTTTCAAGCAATTAATTGACGTTATGTAATATAAGTGAGAATATACAATATATATAGCATTACTTTATGATAAAAATAAATTTTGACAAAAAAGTAAATTAAGGAGAGCGGAAGAGAGAGTCGGAGTAAACTTTTAGTTTTGATAAAAAATTTAAATTTTTATTTCCTTTTCCTTTCCTCTCCTTTGTTTGGGTTGCTTCTAAGCAAAATAAGATTCTATGAAAAAATTAATTCTATAAGGATAAAATACCTTTATTATTAGTTTCTAGGGTTAATTATAATTTTGTTCCCCCTAAAATGAAAATTAGATGAAAGTAAACTAAATAAAGTCCATTTGGCTAACTCCCATCGAATGCCAAATGGAGAAGCTCATGTGGCAATTAGCTATTCATGTTGGCTCTCAGAACAGGAAATAAGTTGTGCCTATTGCTAGTTGAAACCTTCATTCCTTCCATTTCATCTTTTTCATTGATGAGCTAGGGCTAATTTTAGCCATTCCACTTGTAGAGATTGAAGCCAAGAAACATATGTTGCAATGGGTGGAAAAAGCGAAGCTTGTGAGGTGTCGAGCTTAAGGGGTAGATGTTGAAAGATATGTAATTACGGTGAAGAGGCCAGCTTGTTCACTTCCTGAACAAAGCAGAATCCTAATAGCTAATTTTATGTATGATATAAGCTTGCAAATTGTGAAGAAAAGGTGATCAAAAAATTATTGCAAAGGATTGACATGTTGCAACATAAGGAGAAGTTGTCTTGGGTTAGATTGGCGTTTACTGGTACCATGGTTTTAATTCTAGTGTTTTTGTTACTAAAAACTCTGAAGTAAGTAGGTGATTTTTGCTTGTTGGTTGCAATAGATTTAAGGCTAGTGGGATGTTTTGGCTAGGATTTTGTGGTGCTTTGTTTGTGAAAGGCCAGAGCATTTGTGAAGGAAAAAAATTGTCATTTTGTAATGTAAAAAATAGCTTTTTTAATGAAAAAAAGTTTATAATTGTTTTATTTTGTGCAAGCTTAATGCTTTAGAGAGCATAACTATAATATAAAATGATTCAAATAAAATCATCCTACCAAAGTTCAACTCAGAACCTGTAAAAATTCTAAAAATGATTTAAGATAACTAACTATTTAAAATTGGTAGAAGAAAGTAAAAAAGAAAACAAAATTCCATATAGATAATGCCTAAGCAATGAGCACTAGGAATAGGGCATACATATTATGTATATCTATACAGATACTTAACTTATGTAGATAGGATACTTCAGTAACAGGATATACCATAATTAACCACAATCTAATCAATGACCACTAGAAAAAAAAATGGAAATGAATGTCAAGATACGGGGATTGTGCTCCTACATACCTATATATCTCAAAACATAGAATTGTGCGCATGTTG
This sequence comes from Saraca asoca, assembly GCA_026873985.1. NCBI lineage: Eukaryota > Viridiplantae > Streptophyta > Magnoliopsida > Fabales > Fabaceae > Saraca > Saraca asoca. The sequence goes on along the minus strand of JANHAO010004867.1, from coordinate 12,311 downwards.
GTAAATGCAGTGTGCTCATGCTAGCTTTCTTGTGATCTTTTTGTATTAGTTTAAGGAATGAATAATACTTTTTTTTTGGTAAAGAAATTTTTTCAATTGTAAGTTTTCGTCCTTTTTCTCAATGATGTTCTTACATTGTGCTTGCTAGCTTTCTTATGATATTTATGTATTAATTCGTAAGGAATGAATAATATTTTTGAGATATTGTTAATTGTAATCTCATAACATTATATATCCAGTAAGTTTTCACCTTTTTTCTTAGGGATATTCATTATTATAAATTTAGTAACTACATTCACCTGCATATCATCCATCCCATAACATTATATATGTATAATGCAAGTAAACATAAAACCAAAACAAAATTAATTGCAAATTCTAAAACTTCATTGATATATTTTCACCAAAATAAGTTGCAATTTTAGTGAGCATTTCAAAGTATTTCCTTAAGCATTTCAAAATATTTCAGTGAGCAATTTCAGTTGCAAATTCTAAAATCCTAATATATGCCAAATCTAATGGCTTCCAAAATAAACCTAAGTAACTCCTATATCATCAAGCATTTGTTCATTTGTGCTTTTTGGCCACACTCTATGACTTTTGTTTGCATATAACTTGGCTCATCCTACTCTTACTTTCATCATACATAGACAATAGTGTTTCATTTGTTACACACATTGTGCCCTTTGTTGTACATGCTTTTTTCCTCAACTCCTTCCTAATAGCTTCAATTGACTTTTTAAAACCTTGCTCCATTGGCTTTTTACTTGACTTCTTGTTGATAGCTTCAATCGACTTCTTAGAACCTTGCTGTATTGCCTTTTTACTTGACTTCTTGCTGACAGCTTCATTTGAATTTGTGGATATTGGTTGGAATGGCCTGGCTGGTTGTTGCTTTGGCCTAGTTGAGATGTCTTATTGCCTCCAATAGGGATCTCTCTATCTACCCTTTTTTTTCTTTATAGCTTCTCACATTATGACCATATTGGTTGCATTTGACACATTTGTATGATGAATGATGTCTTAGTAACTTGGTATAATCCCTCACTTTCTCATTTAGGTCCTTCTTCCTCATCTTCTTTAGCCTACCAGGTTGTCTCCTCATCTTAGTTGGTTGGATTGGGTCAGTATTAGATTTTGGCCAAAGCTTAGGTCTACCAGTAGGATATAGGATATGTTGGAAACATTTCAAAAGCACCAAAAAAAATAGTGAAGACAAAGATTAAGTTGAATGTAATATGAATAACTAAAACTATAAATTTAATACTTGTAGTAATTGTGCACATAATCTTTTGGCATATGGTTGCACCATGCTATAGTAGCCATTGTGTGGTAGCATGGGATGCCTAGTTAGGCTCCTAAACCTACATGAGCAAGTCTTGCCAGCCAAATTTACAATGCACCTATTTGGCTTTTTCTCAACCTCAAATAGGGCACACGTTCATCTCCAACTAACATTGGTGTCCATTCATTACTCTTAACCTTAATAGTCTTTAGGATATCTCTAATCTTAGGACATAAGGTACCTTTATATCTCTTTGCTTTTTCCCTATTCTTAATGATCCTTTCCATAAGATAATGCCTAAGTTCTTCCATTAATTGTATGATGGGCTTATCTTTATATTCTAGAACTGCTTTGTTGAAAGCTTCACACATATTATTCACTTACAAGTGACACTTACTATGAGTAAAATATGCAAATCTGCTCCACTTTGATGGATAGAGTTCCATCATATGCTTCCAAGTATTGTCATTTAAACTTTTCATCTTCTCCATGGTAGCTTTAAATTTTGTAGTAGTTGTAGCTCTAGTAGCATCCCACATAGCATTTTTTAATTCATCCTTTGGGAATTTTTTCTTAAAATTGGCACAAAGGTGCTTTACACAAAGTATGTATTCCATACATTCATGAAGTCTGGAAATTGCCTTTCCAATCCTCATAAACGAAAGTTAACAAACTAGAATTGGTTATCAAATCAAAACAGAAAATGCTGTTCCTAACTTTATCAAATTAATTGGAATTGTTTCCTAACAGTTTAGTGGTTAGTTTGCTATTCTTGACTTTAAACCTATAACACATACTGTTATAGTCATATTATTATATTTTTTATAGTAAAAAATGTATTTTATTATAGTTGACCTATAAAAGTACAAAATGGAAAAAAAAAAAAAACTCAGCTATACCTTCTGTTGGTTTGATATGAAGGACCATCCATGCTCTGCAATAGGGCCAATGTCTTGAATGAACTTATCCATAAACCACTCCCAATAATCTATGGTTTCAAATTCTACAATTACAAATGTAATAGGTAACATTTGATTGTTTGCATCTTTTCCAATGGCTTCTAGGAGTTGCCCACCATGCTTTTCTTTCAAGAAACATCGTAGTCTCTCTCTAGCAAGCTTTCATCAAAATTAACACTCTTTTCATCCAATTCATCTTCACTATCTAATTCTTCACCATCCACTACTTCAGTGATGTATTCAATCACAATGTCAACTACCTTATTATCCTTAACAACATTAGCCCTCTCATCAGTAGCATCCTCCACAATCTGATTCAAAGTTTTAGTTATGACCCCCTTAGAAGTAACTACCTCTACCTTGTTACAATTTGTGACCTTAGGAGAAATAATCTCAACCACATTATCTTCATCCACTGTCTCAACCCTTTGAACCACACTAGGCTCCATTAAAATATGTATATCCACTACATGCTCCACAAAAATTTCCACATATGTGTGCTCCTTTAGAACTAAAATTAGTCCTCTCACATCATCATATCCAATGGTTATCCTAGCACCTTCCACCATAAGGCTCTATATGAGTCATACTTTAGGTCAAATGAGTAGAATTGATCTGGGTCCATTTTATTGACCTTTTTCACCCTTCCACCAACATATTTCATTATAGGTTATTTAAGAAATTTGCCCTCATGGTGTGTCATGAGGTCAAAATATTCAACCTCAATTACTTTATAGTAGCAAGGTAAAAATAATAGATTATAATTATTAGCCCAAATAAAGATGAAATGACATTTTCTTAATTAGAAAAAGAATCAAAATAGTGCATATTCTATAACTCCAACATACATAAGGACAATAGCAAATAGGGGACCACTAGCACTATGCATCATAGTTCACAGAACCCTAAATATTCCCATATTTTTAATCCAAAATAGAGAAATTGATAAAGCATAATAAAGAAACCCAACAATCCATTAAGAAATTTTGGAAACATCAGGGAATATTTATAACATATTGCAAAAATCCAAAAACATCAATATCAGAGCATCATTTTCATTCCTGTGATAAAATGGAACTTCATATTTTCAGAAACACTTGAAACAATATCAAGGTGGGTCATTGAACATGCCCATCCAGCTCTCTTTGTTGCTCCTCATCATTGAATTTAGTGATGAAATTCTGCTTTGTCTTCTAATCGAATGCCTTTTGTTTTCATCTCCTTTGCATTTTAGAAATAAGGCAAAAACTAAGTTATTGTAGCAAATTTGGGAACTAAAATGCACGATGTTTTGAGATGGCAATAGGCCCAGCTTATTTCGTATTTTGAGAACCAACACAGAGGCTAGCATTGACAGCTAATTGCCATGTGGGCTTCTTCATTTGGCATTAAACATGAGTTAGTCAAATGGATCTGATTTGGTCTAATTTCAATTTCCATAGACCAAAAGCAAATATTATTTTTAAAGGGGACCAAATGCACCCAATTTTAAGTGGAAGGGACTAAAATTATAATTGACCCTAGTTTCTATTACAAAGTCAAAAGAAAGCACATACCAACTTTTGAACATGTGTTTTGTCACTTCAAGCCATGATATGAATTACAAACCATCAATTTGCACAACAAAAGTTTTTTTTTTTCATCAAACAGAGATTTATTGGAGGGTAAGTTATATTTACCGCCCTTAAAATTTTGTCTAATAACACTTACATTTTTCTATATTTAGAAATATATATTAATCTCATTTTTTTTTATATATACTCACCTTCTATTTTCTTTTATTTAAATCTACACTCATCTTTTATTTAAATCTACACTCATCTCTCTTGTTACAAAATAAAAAAAAAAGAAAGAGAATTGAATATATATTTATAGAAATAGAAGGTTCTGAATATAATTAGACTAATCCTAAAAAATGTCAGTATAATTTCCCTTTGTTTTAAGACAACTTGCCCAATTAATCCGTATAAGTTTTGGTAACTGTACCTACAGGGATCTGGATCATTTCCTTTTCTTTCTTGTCAACTTCCTTAATATCCGGAGAGATAAAGACATAATTTTTCATTCTAGGATCTACTTTTTTTTTTTTCTTATCAAAACCCACTATTTCAATAGCAAAAAAATTCTATATCTTTCTCCCTCCTAAATTTATATTGTGCATTTCCTTCCGGAAATCACTCAAATTATAGAGTGTTGAAATCATGATGTAACTGTCAATTCTTATTCTTCTTCATCTTTCTTTCAATCTCTCATGTTTTAAGAGATAACTAGTAGGCTATTTAGCTTATGCCTTTCTAATCTCAATTTTTACATTTGTTTATTTATTTAATTATTATCAAAGAAAAATATAATTTATTTAGTTGTGATATAATTTAAATTTCTTTTACTTTCTTGTGATTTAAAATATTTAAAATGCTGAAATTGATCAATTTGTGATTTACTCCATTAATATTGTGCTAACCTAAAATAAATTTTCATAAAAAATGAAATTTATATATTTTTATCACATGATTTTTTCTTTTTATATTAAAGGTATAAAATGAAACAAAGCAATTTGTCAAGTAGCATTTCAGATCAAAGTTGAAATGAAATAACATGTAGATAAATCTATCATTTACATAATTGTAATTCATTGATTTTATGAATTTAATAAGTGACAAATGAGAAATTAGTAAATATAAAATTTTTATATGTAGCAAAAATCATATTCATGTATAATAATTTATAATCCATATTCAAAAGATTTTAAATATAACGCCACAAATATTTTTACTGTAATGTTTTTTTTTCTTGGTAATTCAAAGGGGATTATCTCGAAATTAGGGTTCAATGAACCCTTGTTCCGTGGAGATGCTTGAGGCAAATGCAACCTTCTCATCATATCCATTTTGTCTTGATTCAAAAATTGAGGAATAATTATTGTTGACTTTGTTGTTTCCATTTTGTCAAAAAGAGCAGTGGGTGACGAGAGGCTGACAGCTAATGTGGACAAAACATGACGATAGTGGAAAAATGAGTGCATACCATTAAGAAGAAAAAGTTCAATGGGGCCACATGCCTGCGCATGCAACAAGTTGACGTACATGGTATAGTCTTTCCATCTTGATTAATTACTATTGATATAAAATATTTTATCAAGTTTTTTTTCCTTTTTTTTTTGTGTGCATTTGAAATTTGCAACTTGACAAAGAAGTTTGTTCGTTTCTTATTATTATGAGTTCCAATAGAATAGAGCATTTGTTGAACGTAAGCAAAGATGGTTTAGTGAAGATCTTGTTACTTCTCATAATTATGGGTTTAATTTTCGTCAATGTTAATTTATAGTGGGTATTAAATGAATCAAAGTTTGTGACCGGTTCTTTTGAATCCCTAACTTTCATTGGATTGAATTAGTAAATTGATGGTTAATGTAAAAGCAGATCTAAACATATTGACTTTGTTGTGGATTGGATCTGTGGGGATCAGACTAATCTATGGAATAACTTCTTATGTTTTTTTTTTTGTTTAAAAATTTTTGGACCATGTCTTCTTATGCTACATACATAAAGAAAAAAAAAAATTAGAACTCATTCCATTTAAATACATTTGATACATTGTTTAAAAATAATTAAGTTCACTCCACATTAACTCAAATATCAAATCTAATTAAGTTAAATTACACAAAAAGAAAAAAATAGAAATTAAATTTTAAATTTATTTTTTTTAATTTTGTCTCCAATGTAAAAAACTTTGAAAAAAAGAAAAGCAGATTGGTCTGTGGATCAGTTTGGTACATCTTATGATCGAACTAGATGATGAAAAATTATACTTGTTTAAACATAGGCCTAAACAGATTTGGTTGATGTTGACGGTGAAATTTGGTAAACCTAAATCTTAGTCAACCAGAATAGTTTTTAAGACCTCCAAACTGTAGTTTGATTGGATGAACATGAGATGAGAAGAAGGAGAGAAAGAACAACAAAGGTAAAGAGGATTTTTTTAACATGATTTAGCTAAAGTTAGTTTGACCCTTACATTCACAGTAGTTTATATTAGCTTTGTGCGGTGATTTCACTGTTTTGGCCAATAGAATTACAATACAAAGATTCTACCACTACTTCGGTAAAGTTTTAGTATGTATTTTTCACTATCCTCTACAATGATCCTTCCCCCTATTTATATAAACAGGGAGCGTTACAAGTGTAATTTAACCACTGTAAATCTATCTTGTCTACCATATTAGGCAATAAATGCTAAGCAATTCATTGTTAGACTATCGGAGATTGATGTGTAAGTCTTGGGGGGTTGACTTGCCAGTTTGGGGAACATGCCTCTGACTGTTGATGGGACTTAGGCATTCCGTACCCAATGCCTGTGGTAGTTAGCTTGATGGTCTGAGCTCACACAAGGTGACCCGCCGGCTATGTGAGTCGATCCTATTCCCAGGTCTAGCTAAAGTATCTTTCTGGAAGACAGTTGAGGACCTGCTTCATCTAGCGAGCTGGGGGTCATTGCTTCCACCTCATCCTGTGCTCTGAGCTTGTGGCCGACCATCTAATGCCTTTGCTGAGTGACCTCAATGCTAGGTCATAGATGGGTTGGGCCTTTCCCCCTTAAATTTGTCTACTGGGCTTTTACCAGCCTACTTCACATAATACTAGAAAATACACATAACATTAGCCCCCAGCTTTCAGTTCATTCTACAGACGGGGAGCTAAATTTGCTGGAAAAAGATGGAGATAGTGATGAGCCACACTGTTGTTCAAATTTCTATTTCGTCGTTTCACCTGCTTATGTCATCATTATTACATTAATTACGTGCACTTTCCCATGGATGCTAGTATGGTGATGGCTGAGCTCGATCATTTTTTGGATCGTCAGATTATGGGTAGTTGATTAGTCTCTAAATCAAACGACTGGGTCACCAGAGCCATATTAGATGAAAAACCCCTCTTTTCCCCCTTACTTTTGAAAACTGACTTTTTTCCTCACAAGTTCTTGAGCAGTTGTCTCCAATTTCGTTCTCCTGCTTTATTGGTCCTGCTTTTACTATTGCTTTGGATTAATCATCTCATCGAGAATCCTTTTCGCCTTTATCCATTCTGGAATTTGACTCATTCTTTTGACACAGTAAGCCCTCTCAAGACTTTTATTTTTAGAATGCCATTGTTTTATGAGTTTCTGATATCGCCTTGCCTGGGCTGACGATAAGTGCCTTTTTTACTACTAAAAATTGTTCGCTAATTTTTGGGCTGTAGATCATTAGGTTTAGCTTTTGGTCTTCTTTAGGTTTAGTAGTCTGATAGGCTTCATTGGTTATCCTCTGATTTTCAAATTATAATTATCATTGAAAAACCTAAAGTTTTCAAATTAAGGAACCCAGAATTCAAACAAGGCAATGGTAAGAAAAATTAAACCTTGCATCAATAAACAAAACTAATCTGATTAAAACGATAGAATTCTAAACATGCAAATTCATCAGATTGACTGCTCTGTAGTGTAATAACGATTCCAATTTAACAAACACCCAACATCCAATTTCATGTCTATTTCATTAACTGATACTAAATTGAAACAAAAAATATTGATTAAATCCTAAAAACTCCAAAACCCATAAAGGAATTTCAGAATTGAGAATCTAATTTTCAGAAGCATTTTCAATCCAGAAAACGAGGAAAACCTCAGTGATCAAGCAGAGAGTAGTACCTGTCATTTCTTCGAGCTTTGAGAAACCTTGGATGAAAAAAAAAAAAACCTAAGTTAACAAAGTAGAAATTAAAGAGGAAAAATTAAACATTACAAAATAAATTGGATGAAAAGTTAGTGCTTTTATAACAAAGGATTTTAGGAGATTTCTATTCCGAACCATGCTCTACTCTCCTTAATCTCTAATCCGACACTTTTCTCTAGCACCCACTGAAATTTTTGTCGAAAATAACCCGTTGAAGATGGGTTCCGGCTTCACACTACTGACTGGCTTCTTCGATCGACAACTGTGGTCAATTTGTTCAACAATTTGGGTGAGAGCTTGACTTAGGGTTCCTTATTGCAGCTGCAATTTATGGTAATTATTTTCATAGGACTCGAACTCGAGTCCCTTTGCTTAACCATTCCTTTAGCAGCGGTTGTTGGTAAACTGCCGTTACATACAAGTAAATCATGACGGCTTTGTTTAATCATCGCTAATAACCGCCTCTGTCCACTAGTTCATGTCTTTAAAGACGATTTTTACAATTATTTTTGTAGTGACCCCTCATATTGAAAATAAATATTTTTTAAAATATTGCTTCTTAATTTTTAATTGTTTTAGTATATTATCGTTCTGAAAACAAGAATGATATAAATTTAAGTTTTTTTCGTCAATTTTGAAGACTTTAGGCAAAAATAATTAAATAAAATAAATTGACATGCATGCATGTGCATTTTATAGGAAGAAACAGTTGCCAACTTTCTAAAATAATGCAATTTCAATGCACACTTTCTATATTAATAGTATCAATTTTTTAATGGCAAAACATTTTTTTTGGACAATTAAATAAATACTCTGACAGATTATGGTTCCTAATTGTCGTTTTTCTGACACTATTTTTTATTTTTCTTTTTTCTTGTCTTTTTCCTAATGGAGATACCTCCATCAAATTTATACATTATTGCAAAAACGGATTTATGCTGTTTGCTGATTATATAATTAAGATTCATCAAAGACTGTCGGATTGCAGAGAAGTGGGACCCAAAATGAGGTTAATTAGCTGGAAAGTCGAATCCTAAGATATGACTCAAGCATGCATTTCACATTGTCGACGCGAAAATTTAAAATAAATAAATAAATATTGGTTAAATTAATTTATACCCTTTTATAAATACATTTTATTTTTAATTAGACTTTTATATCTTAAAAATTTAAAATTGAGTCTTTATACTTATTTTTAATTTGTAATTATATATTTTCACTCACTCTCAGGTTAAATTCAGGTAGTAATTTATAGACATGAACAATGTTTTGTTGACGTCGCATAAAGATTATTGATGAAAAGGTTACATACCAGTTATATGTGGGTTTTAAGTGGCAAATATCATAGAGAGAATTATAATATCTTACAAAAATATTTTATTTTTTAAATTTCTTTTTAAAGTCCAGTGCTTTTTAATCTATAAGATGTTAATAGATTATTGTTAATGTATGTATCAAATTTAATAGAAAAATAATAAGAAATATTTAATTAGATATAAAAATAAAAGAAAAATATACTTTATCGACACGTGGAAATGACTTCGGCTATAATTTATCCACCTATAGTTTAAAAGGTTATAATTTATCCAACTATAGTTTAAAATGTTCTAGAAAGGTAACTTATAATTTTCACCATGAATGTTTTGTATGCCTGTACTAATTTTCTTTTCAAATCTAATGGATTTTTTTTTTGCCTCTTGATTAGTCCTAACATGATCATGATTTTACTCTATTATTCTTAATTTTCTCATGTCTAAATCTAAATTTATAAAGAAAAATTTATCTTTGATTTTTTGATTTCACATTTAGGCAAAAGAAGAAATTGAAATTAATAGGATCTAATTAGTGTTAAATTAGAAGTAATTAGGGAGAAAGTGACTGATATATGATAAAATCTATTAAATTTAGATTGAAAATTAATATAGGTAAATAAAGTGTTAAATGGTATAAACCATAACTTGTCTCTGTGATAACTTAAATCATGGATGGATAAATTGAAACTAAAACCATATAAGTAAATTATATTTTTCCTTAAAAATAAATATAGAAAACTAATTCCAAACTTTTTAAACTATAAGAATTTTATTAAAAATTAATTAAAATTATAAAGAGTATCATAGTAACTGAACAATAAATCTACTTTCATGATTTGCATTAGTTTTTTTTTAATTTGATGTCTCTTTAGTTTATTATTTCTTGCATAAGAATTGTTACACATATTTGGAAAAAAAAAATATAGCATTCTATCGAAAATCATATATGTGACAAGGAATTTAAATAATTTGTAAAACATTTTAATTTAAGTCTCTATCATCATTGTATCAACACACGCATGTGCATGTGTGTGTGTTAGAATTCGATCAATTTAACGTGAATTAGACAATGCCTATATTTATTTATGCAGATCCTTTAACACTTCAAACCCTAAAATTATTGCGTACCATCGTTTCATCTCCATCAAATATCGATGACGCTTGATGAAGTCATTAATCCCTTATTTGGAGAGTTCTTATTTAGAAAGATTAAAAAACCATTTCATTTTTAAATAAAGTTTTTAAAAAATATTTGAATTTAAGTTAAAATAGATTCATTTAATTTATAATTTCTGTTTTTAATTATATTTATATCATTATTAATGTCAATTAGATAATGCCTATATTTATTTATGCAGATTGTTAACACTTCAAACCCTAAAATTATTGGGTACATCTTTATCAAACATGGAAATGTTAAAAACGAGAATTTCATTTCAAATGAATTTTTTAAAATAATATTTGGATTTAAATTAAAAGAAATTTTATTTAATTTATAATTTTTATTTTAATTATATTTATGTCATTAATAAGTCCATCAAATTTATCATGTATTTCACTAAAATTCATTTTATTTAGCTTCAAACATTTATTATATTAAATACTTTACTCTTATTTTAACATTTTATTTACTATGATACTATTAAGATTTAATTTTTAATTAATTAAATTTCTTGCATTTTTCAATAATCATCAAACAAAAGAATTTCTTTGTAAATAAATTAAAATAATTATTTTTAATATAATTTCTAAATAATTTTTGAATAAATTGAAATAATTTCTATTGAAATGAAATGAAGTCAATTATAAAAAAATTGATTTTAAACAAAACATAAATGCGATCTAGTGGTAAAAAACATAAATAATGCACCGAAAGTCTTAAATTTGAATTTTTTATCGTCATTGTAAAAAAAAAAAGCATTTGCTATATTATTTTAAATAAATATTGATCTTATTATCACAAATTATTTTTATGAGATTATTTATATATTCCACAAAACGTGGCTGGTGGTAAGTAATCAATAATCTTATTCAATTACAAAATTAACTATTTGTACATGGAAAAGCTCAAAACCGGAAACAACACATATTCGAGTGGCTATAAGACGAATATGTAAATACCACTATGGTAAGTTCTCGTAAAAACATGACAGCATATAATATTCTATTAATTCAATTTTTTTTTCCTGTAGAACTATGAATCCAGGATTTTTCCAGCAATAAAAAACATTAGAATTGAAATTTGAGATTTGTCATGAACTCTCAATCATCTTGTCATTCTGATTAGGTTTAATTGTTTGATCCAAAAATTTAAATTATATATATATATACCGGTGTTTTTATGATTATTTTAAGAAAAATATTAATTTGATAGAGAGAATTGTTGTATATTGAAAAACGGCCTCACAAGGACGAGCCCATGAAGAAAACGAAAGTGAATCCTCGCAAGAAATTTTCAAGGTGCCTTACCGTAGATAGCAGAAAACAGTAACGGTAATGGTAATCATAAGCGCTCGCTCGACCATAGTTTGAAGGGCCACCGCCCGGCAACAACACGACTCGGCGAGCAATGGGTTCAAGGATCGACCCAGCGATCGCTCTACTCACGCTCGCCCCCCCAGCAACCCTCGCGACTTCTCCAAACTGAGAAACCCTCACTTGAGACAGCAAAGTGTCTTGCTTGACACAATGATGGCTGCAAGCCTACATGTCGGCCTGAGAAAACCTACTTCCACAGCCTACAATCAGAAAAGGGTCTTTTCACTATCTATGCTTATTTATTTGATGTAACACAACTGTAGCTTGTAATTAATGACCGAAGCCCATCATTCCTCTATAAATAGGATGACATTGTTAGCAAGAGGGGGCAAGCTAAGCAAATAACTCAGAGAAGTTGCAATGATAAAATGATTACCGTGGACGTAGGATCCAAGAAGCCCTGGATTTAGCCGAACCACGTAAAAAGATAAGTGTCTCCCCTTTCATGGTTCTTCTATCATCTACTTGATATATACCACCTTCCCTCATCTCTAAACCCAGAACAG
>JANHAO010004866.1:0-23493 GCA_026873985.1 Saraca asoca | reverse complement strand
TTGTACTCCAATAATCTATACAATCAGTCATTGATTTGTTTGTACTCTAATAATCTATACAACTATAAAAGGTCCGGTGTCAAGCTTTGGTTTCCAATTTCTCTTGTCAAAAAAAAAAAAACCAACTCCATATCTAATAGGGACAGTAAGGTCATAAGAAAAGAAAACTTCCACATATTTCCATGCATTGTTGCACCTTGGAAAAGATTGGGTAAAATACAAAAAAATCTTCTTAAAATAAAGCCTAATGTCACATAATTCAGTTTTAAATATTACAAATAATCTTTTTGAAGTTTATATAAAACTAAAAACGTTAAAATTACAATTAAAAGAAACGGGAAATGATATTTATGATTCTTTTTAATTTTTTAGCACAATAAACTCAAAATAGTAATGCTAAAAAAAAAAAAAAAAATACACACACCCGCACGCACGCACACACAAACCTTACCTTCCTAGATCCAATCGAGCCAAACTTAAATAATAATTGTCACTACCCAATTCTTAACTTCCGTGACTAGCATGGATACCACCTAACATTTGATGTCCATTAGCCATACTTGTCTTTAGGAGATCAATTCTTTGACTGTAAGGTTTGACATAAGATAAAGCAGGTTGTGCACTCCCTTCTACTTGGTCTTTAATGGCTTCCTTAATAAATTCCTTCATCTGGCTTGTAGAAACAACGCTATCTGGATGAGATTGCTCATTTTCAGAGTTTTCTTGTTCTTTTCTATATTCATCTCCCTTTTCTTGATCCTAGTCACTATTGAATGAATCAATAAGATCACCAAAAGAATTTGAAAAACCTTCAATTTTATTTCAAATGATAGTTATTTCTTCATCTTTGAAAGACTCTTTTTCTTGGATGGATTTAGCGTCTTTGCAATGATTGAGACTTGGTCTTTAAGAGATGTAATACTTGTCATCATAATGGACATTGCACTTGAACTTGTACAATTATTAGAGTCAACATCTTCATTATTTGAGAGTTGTCTCTTTAATTTTGACGTCGATGTCTTGAGAGACTTATCGATACTTTCGACTAATACAGAATTAATATAGCTAATTCAAAACTCTTAGATAAATTTGGTTGAGCTACAACAACTCTGTTGACGGTGGAATCTGGTTCCGATCCAAATTCCAATCAATGAAGGATTCTTTCGGGATCTCAAACTATAGTCTGATTTTAGGACAATATATGAACAAAGAAAGCAAAGAAGGAGGGGAGAGCAGTGGGAAGTACACAACTTTTAACTTGATTTGGTCAAATCTGAACAGAACCGGATCCTACGTCCATAGTAGTATATTGATATGAGAATATTTTTGTAGAGTTTTAGTATACCAGCATTCTCTCTTTAACGTTCATCTCCTCCCTGTATTTATAGAGGAGAGGATGTTATAATTGTAATTTTACATGCAGTAAATTTATTACATCAAGCATTTAATATACAAGACGGAACAGACAGACTAAATCTTATAATTTGACTACTGCAAATTGCCTCCTACAGGTGGGTCCCGTGTGTTCGTTGAGCAGAACATGAATTGGTCTTCTATCCAGCAAGCTCCTAGGTCGTTAGTCGCACCTTGCTAGCTAGATCATTTGGTCTAGGGAAGTGATTGTCTTCGAGATGGCGAGGTCGAGCTTGTTCTATCAAGAACGAGCTCCAGCTGAGGAGATCGTTTCACGATACGAACTAAAGGCGTAGTGATTTGAGTATTCTTCGAGCTGGGTTTTTGCCATGCTTGGGTTGTTCACAGGTCCATCAAGGATGATCCGAATTCCACATATAACATAAGCGTCCCAACTCTCAGCTCGTTTCGCGGGTTGGGAGTTGAGACTTTTCGGCATCCGTTCAGTCAAAGTCTTCTCCGAGACTGTCGTTTCATCTGTTCTAGGCTGTGCTTTCTATGACATGTGTCTGACAATCATTGGTGAATCAACCTTAATCCTTTATGAGGTAATAAATGATAGTGGTTAGGGAGACTAATTTGGACCCTTTGGTGAAATCAAACTTGGCTCTATTTAAGGGAGAGGAAATCCCCTCTGCCTCTTCATTGAGCAAATCATGAAGATTCTGAATAAACCTCCATTACTTCTAGTGTTCTAGCTCTCCATCGGGGTATGTATGGTTGACTGTATAGGGAACTTAGAAGATTTGGCTTCTCTGATAACATGGAGGGATCTCATACGGATCTCGGATTATGTCCTCTCGGCATTGTTGTGAGGCCTTTGTTCAGCTGGCCAAGTTCCTGGCACTTCCTGATTTGCTTCCTTCACGAATTAGACGAGGAGCTCGAGGCCGAAAAAATAAGAAGCAGTTGTGCTACCGCTGGGGAAGCATTGGAAGAAAAAATTTGAGGACCTCAGCAGGCTTATGAGCTCTAATCGGCTAGGGTGTGTTCCTTTACAGTCGATCCTTCTTCTTAGAAGAAAATTAGTTATAGCTTTTCCCTTTGTATTTTGGTTTTTCGATGTAGTTTTATCTCGTTGAGCCTTTTTAATGAATAAGATCTTCTTTGCAATTTCAATGTACTATTTTTAATTTTCTGTGTCCGCAATAGTGCAAACCTTTATGGCTTGCGATGAAATGTTCAAATGACCAATCTACAAAAACTTCCCGAACACAATAAAACATACGTAAGCACTGTCAAATATGTAAAAAGATGGTGCATAATCAAAAAATCGCATGAAAGCTATGAATAATTGGTCGCATGCGAGCTACAAGCGGGGCGATCTCGTGCCCAAATGAGAGAGTGAGTGATCTCGTGCTTGGGCCGATCTTGTGACCAATTAAGTAGGTGAGTTCACATGAGAGTTACGAAATAAGAGAGTGAGAGATCTCATGCTCAGTTCGATCTCGTGGCCAATTAAGTAGATAAGTTCGCATGAGAGCTGCGAAATAAGAGAGTGAGCGATCTCGTGCTTGGGTCGATCTCGTGACCAATTAAGTAAGTGAGTTCGCATGAGAGTTGTGAAATAAAAGAGTAAGCGATCTCGCGCTTGGACTGATCTCGTGGCCAATTAAGTAGATAAGCTTGGATAAGAGTTGCGAAATAAGAGAGTGAGTGATCTCGTGCTTGAGTAAAATAGTTAGCCAATCTTGTGGCCGGGGCGATCTTATGTCCAAATAAAAGAGTTAGCCGATCTTGTGGCCAAGGCGATCTTATGCCCAAATCAAAGAGTTGGCCATTTAGGCGATTCACCTGTTTGAAAAATTTAAAAATCAGTAAAGGGATTCAGAACGTTTATATATAAATTACATGATTACAAAAATTTAATAAATAGTCCTAATTGCGGGAGACTACTCTTGCTCACTATTCGGAAGGTTGCACCATGTAGTCTTACAAGCGACCTCTTTTAATGAGATCTTCAATAGTGTCCCTCAGCACCCAGTATTTCGAGCTGACGTGCCCGAATTCGGTTGGTATGGGTAAAATTTCCCTCAGTTGTGTTTGGACTTATTGGGAGTCTTCAAGGGTGGAGGTTCTTCGAAATTCTTTTTGTCCCTTTTCATTACGAAAATCTTGTCTTGGGCTTCCGATAGGATGCTATAGGAGCTATGGCAACCTGGAAATAGGGGTCATTCATCCTTGCTCTTCTTAGTGAGCTGAGGATCGGGGCTATCTTTTTCGTCTCCATGGTTACTCCTCTTCTTATTTTGAACTGAGCTGCCTGCCTCGGGCTTCTGCGAACTGAAAATCTCTTCCCATCTAATCTGCTTCATGGCTCACTCGTAAAATTTACCTAAGTTGCTAACTGGGGATTTGTATAAACTTTTTAACAACTTTTCATCTCTGCGAAGTCTTGCTGAAACGACAGTCAGGATGGCCTCATTTGAGGGCTTCTCCACATTATTAACCTCGCGCCTGAAGCGAGCAATATAATCTTTCAATGTTTCGTGCTTATTCTAGAAGACCATAGCGAGATGGCATGGGGGCACAAGTTGCTTCTTCAGCGCCCTATACTGGTTGATAAACTTTTCCTAGCATTCCTCCTAACTACTAATGCTACGAGCTGGGAGGCTTCTAAACCACATTCGAGGAACTTCACCCAACGTAGCGGGGAAGACACGACACCTGATCAAGGAGTTACAAGCTTGGAGATCCATCTGGATGTTGAACAAGTCTAGATGATTATGCGGATCACTATCTCCATCATATAGCAGAATGGCTGGAACTTTGAGTTTGCGTGGGAGGGATTCCTCCTCAATTTCCCTAAAAAAAGGAGTTCATCCCCTAAAGTGAATTTGGTCATTTCGAGTTTTAGGGTGCTCCTCCAAATGCTTTATTCTTTGAAGGAGGTCTTCTACCAAAATATCCAAGCCCCCCCAGTTGTTGGCTAGAGACTTGGTGGCTTGGTTCACTTTTTTGGCCATACGGATGGTGATTTGAAGTCTGCTCTTGATCAATTTCACTAGGATGTTCACCCCCAGGCGTGACGATCTTAACCCGTTCTTGTACACTCCAAGCTTGTGATTGCACCAACATCGCGACCATTTTAGTTAGCTCTCCCATCATGTTTTCAAGCTTCTCCTGACGTTAAAGCCAGGCTTGTACTCCATCGATGCCGTTGGCGGCAAGAACTGGTTGGACAGAGCTGGTTGGAGGGATGCCAGTGGTTACCTCGATGGCGGGAGCGATGGAGGAGTTTGTCATTGAGACATGACCTCTGAAGGATTGAGTTACACATTTGAAGCTCTAGTAGCCCTTCCCTTAACCATTATAATAGGAAACGAACCAGGATAAGTGAGATCCTCACAGACGGTGCCAAAATGCTGACGATGGAATATGATTCAGATCCAAACTCCAGTTAACGGAGGATTCTTTTGAGATCTTAAACTGTAGTCTAGTTCTGAGACAATAAATGAACAAAGAAAGCAAAGAATGAGGGGAGAGCAGTGGGAAGCACACAACTTTTAATGTGGTTCGGTCAAATCCAGACAGAATTAGATCCTACATCCATGGTAATATATTGATCTGAGAATATTTTTACAAAGTTTCAGTATACCAGTATTCTCTCTTTAACGTTCATCTCCTCCTTGTATTTATAGAGGAGAGAAGGTTACAATTATAATTTCACATGCAGTAAATATATTACATCAGGCATTTAATATACAAGACGGAACAGACAAACTAAATCCTGTAATTAGGCTACTATAGATTGCCTCCTACAGGTGGCCCCGTGTGTCCATTGGGCAGAACATGAATTGGTCTTTTGTCTAGCGAGCTCCCAAGTCACTAATCGCGCCTCGCTAGCCAGATCATTCGGTTTAGGGAAGTGCCTATCTTCAAGATAGCGAGGTCGAGCTTGTTCTATCAAGAATGAGCTCGAGTTGAGGAGGTCGCTTTGTAACGCGAATTGAAGGTGTAGCAGTATGAGTATTCTTTGAGCTGGGTCTTTGCTGCGCTCAGGCTATTCGCAGGTCCATTAAGGACGATCTGAATTCCACATATAACAAACTCTAACCTTGTTCTTCTCATTTGAATTTGCCTCACATTAGTTGAGGGTGAAAGTGATTTCCGTAATAATGAATTTTTGAAAACTTAAATAGAATTTGAAATTGCAATCATTTGAACATAGAGATCTGCAAAAGCTCTTGTTTAATTTGCTTGGAGTCACAGGACCTTGATTTTAAGTGTTAGAACTTGTATAATAGCTTGGGTTGACTTAAGGATTTGCTCTAGAGACATTGAACAAAATATTGTTGGATATTTGCATCTTTGAAGTCATTATTTGAACTTAATTTTGAAGAAAAGAGATGAAAGGTAGAGATGGCCCTACTAGGAGTGCCAAAATTTGTAAACATAGGTTTCTTAGTCGGAAATTATAAGACACAAAAAATGCTTGAACAAATGAGCTTTTGCTGATTTGAAGATATGAGTGCAGTCTCTAATTTGAATTCTTGAAAAAGAATAAATGTCTTCTAATTCTTTCCATCACTTGACTTCGACAAAGGGCTTCAAGAAAGCTTGATCACTAATTGAATGACAAATACTTAACTTTGACGGAGGGCTTGGTTGCAAGGAAGCTTGATCTCATATTGAAAGGTGAATACTTGACTTCGATAGAGGGCTTCAAAGAAGCTTGATCTCATATCAAAGGGTAAATACTTAACTTTGATTGAAGGCTTTGAGAAAGCTTGATCTCATATCGAATAGTGAATTCGATAGAGAGTGTCATAAAAGTTTGATCTAAGATCAAATGGTAAATACTTTACTTCGACGAAGGACTTTGAAGAGACTTGATATCAAATTGAAGATTGAACACTTGACTTTAATGGAGGGCTCTGAAGAGGATCAAAGGCTAGACACTTGACTTGGAGGAGGGTTGTCAAGGTTGAACACTTGATCTTGATAGAAGGCTCTGATTAAACTTAATCTTGAATAAAGGTTGAATCTTTATTGTCTTCACACTTGTAGAGATTCATAAAATTGAACTTGGTTAAAGTCTTCAACTCAAAATAGAAATTCTTGATCAAGGTTGTAGATGTTAGATGCTTGAATGTTGGCTGGCATAGCTTTGGAAGTGCTTCAAAGCTTCGTGTCTTGATGTTTTGTTGTATGTAGAATGTATAAATGAACTCTCTATTTATAGAGTTGACAAGGAAATGCTAGAGATAAACTTTCTTATTTTTATCATTTATTATCTTTTAATTTATTCAAAGATAATTATTTGATCCCTATTGGTTGGAATGATGGGAATGATGCACTTTGCCACATGGCAATTGCTTTTTTGTTGAGTAAGAACAATAATAGAGAGTTCTAAACTTATTAACATATATCACATTACACATGTGGTATAATTTGATTTATTATTAGAGACTTTTTTTAGAGACCTACTTATTTTCCACGTAGGGTTCTAATTCTTAGCAAATAACCTTTTTTCTTATTTGGCTCTAATTTATGAGATAAAAATTAATTAGATTAAAACTTAAACTCAATTTCAATTTTAATCTCTCTAATATACGGTTTGGTCCCCTAAAATATGATATTCTATTTTGATCTCCATATGCAATGAAATCAATCAGTTTTGGGCCTAATTAATGTTTTTCGTCTAATTGTTAACAGAGATGTCCACGTGGCATGTTCAATTCCAACTAAGCAACTATATGGCATTTAATTTTTTTTTCTTGGCTCCTGGTTCTGTTTTCTTCAAAAACATGCTGCTACATAGTCGAGGAAACTCCAGTTTGATATTCTAGGATAATAGATAATGAAAGATTCAATATATAAGTGCCAGGTTTAGAGCCTGTAACATAAAAGACACCATGTAACAAAGAGAAAATCATTAAGGCACCATATGCAACAATGTCTAAATAACACCAATCATCTTGCAATTCTTTAAGCAACGAACAAGAAGATGTTAAATTAACAAAAACCAGTCTCTAACACTAATATTGTTCACTTGAAAAGCAAATAATACAAAGAAGCAGATTCAAAATGCTTAAGATTTAAGGAAAAGCTTTTGGATCCATTGTGAGTTCATACTTAATGGCGTATCAAAATCTCAAGAGACGTGCAATGGAAGATCATTCCGTTCCTTCTCGCCATGCTTCATCTCAAAGAACAATGCAAGTTCTTCTTCATTTTCCTTCATGATCGAAGACCCTCATCATCCCCCTTTGAAACCAAAACCCAGCTTCTTCGACCCTACAAATTTTTATGTTACAAAATCATTAACAAACAACAACCTAGCATTCCGTGCTATCAAGCTGAAAACGAAGTCTTGTTTGAAACCCTGATACTTTGCGGAAAGTTCAAATCTTCGTAGAAAAATGCAAAATGCTTTCAGCTAGAAACAAACACCATTGTCACAGGAATTATAAAATAATCGGCATTGTTTTTCTCTTTCCCTTAGCTTCGAGAATGCGATCCCAATTTTCTTAACAATTAGGGCAAGCTTAGGTTTTGATTTTAGAACTAGAATTTGGGAATTAAGGTGAGGGAAATTGGTCATGTGCTATCCATGTGTGAACTGACGTGGCAGTCAAGAAAAAAATTTAAATGCCATGTAATTATCTAATTAGAATTAAATGTGTGATGTAAGAGCATTTCCGACGGGGTTGCTTAGATGGTTCTTAAATATAGTAATTCTAGCTGCATCCACATGTAATTATAGTTACTTATATATATAACAGTATCTTAAATATAAAATAATAATTTTTTAATTGAATCAATAAAAAACAAAACAATAAGAGACTATATTATACGGATATCGATACATGAACACACAGATACAGACACCGGGACACGATATTTTCAGAAATGTCGGTGCTATTTTTACATAATAAATAAAGTATCGGTGTCGATAAGTGTCAGAATTTAAAATATTTCTGACACGCGGATACGACTTTTCGTTTCCAACACGCGGATACACTATTATATGAAGTGTCGGTGCATCGAAGATAAGAGATGATGTAGTATGGTGGGACCTATAAAAAAAAGGAGTTAAATAATTCCAATTAATTGCATTACTGGAGATGCTCTAAATATCTCTAATAACAATTAGATGAAAAACATTGATTATGATCAAAATTATTTGATTTTCTAAAAAAAATAAAATATCATATTTCATAAAAATTGATTATATATTAGAAAGATCAAGATTAAAATTAAACTTAAAATCAATCAACTTCTCATGTTTTGCATTTGCAGAGGGTAACTATGTTGGTCACAAATCCATTAAATTGGTTTTTAAAACATTACATCCACAGGGGCGGACCCAGTATAGGTCCAGTGGGGGCTTGAGCCCCCACTCAAGTTTTTCAAAAAAAATATTATAATATTAAAATTTTTTTTTTTGATAGAAGGATTAAATTAAAAATTCGACAGGGACTAAATTGAAAAAAGTCTTTAAAAATGGATCTTAGTGAAAAAAAGTAAAAAATTTAGGACTAAATTATAAATTTTCTTATTTTGGATTCGAGCCAGTTCCCATTGACCCAGATTCCTGCGTCCGCCCTGTACATCCACAATAAATGTATATATTAAAATTAACCTTAATTTTAGATGGGGGTCGGAAATTGGCGAAATCTATACAGTTGTTTTGGGAATAGCTCTGCCTAACGTCCAAAATTGCCCCCATACAGTCCCCTCCTTTGTTTGCCATTTGGTTCTAGGCCCAAGAAACCGTGGCCGTAAAGGCCCAAGTAAGTAAACGCCTAATCCTGATATAAATTTAGTGCTTAACCCAAAATGGAGAATAAAAAATAAATCAAAAACCCAGGAAGAAAAACATAATAACATCAATTTTACAGGAACTGCACCTGCAACTGCCCTTGTATTGTCGAGCTCTATCTATCCCTTCTGGTTCTGATTCTGATTCTGATTCGTGTGTTTGAACGTAGAGATGGAAGATATAGAGGATTTGCTAATCGGGAGCCGAAGTGGAGCTCCTTCTGGTTTTCGTTTGCCACTAACTTCTGTCGGACTGAATCCCAAGCGGAATAGGAATAGGAATCAAGCAAATAATCTGGCTCACAAACTCGCTGGAAACCAACATTCAGCCTCTCCCAAAATCCCTGGAACTCAGGTTATTCGTTCTCTTTCTCTCTCTCTCTCTCCATGCCTCTCTTCTCTTAATCTCTGTCTGTTGCTTTTCTGAGTTTGTGCTGATTTATTGTTTTGCTGCAGACAATATATATGAAGACCTTTGGATGCTCGCATAACCAGGCAAGTTTTCCATTTGTCTTGCCTTTTTTTCTGTGTTGATTTATACGTTTTATTTTTGCTAAATGAACTCCTCCACTGTCAATCAATTTGTCGTCTTTCTCAAAGACTTCTTCTAAACTTAATTTAGTGTGATTATTGGTTTAATAATCTTTTGGCAAATAACAAGCTTGCAGCCATATGACTTTTGTTTCCAGTGAAATTACAGAAAGTATGAAGTGAGAAATGATATAATTATGATATATTTTCATGCTGTCAAAATTAAGGAGAAGCTTTTGATGGGAAAAAAGGGCTCATGACAAAGATGACAATGACCAATGAAAAGAGCGGCACTGAGGCTCTAAATTTGATAAACTAAAGCTTTGAATTGCTTTTCAATTCATTTGTCATGCTCCTATTAATTATTACTGAATTTCAAAATTAACTACTATCGAATACGCAGAACGATGGAAGAACATACTGTAAACTTAGAGCATTGAAGTGCATTTTGATTCATTTGTCATACTCTAAACATTTATTGATATTGAATCTTCAACATTTCTTTTTCTTTATGTTTGAACAGAGTGACAGTGAATACATGGCTGGTCAGCTTTCAGCTTTTGGTTATACATTGAGTGACACTCCTGAGGAAGCAGACCTATGGCTGATAAATACGTGAGGCTTTTACCTTTGTTCTTCAATATCTTCTTCAGGCTTTTACCTTTGTCAAATGTGCAAAGAAATTGTGCAGCAGTGTTGTCTTAATTTTTTTTTTTTTCGTTGAGGATTTCTTGTCCTTTTGTTATCTAATCATTTCTCTATTTTTATAATTTTCTTTTTCAATAAAAAAATCAATTGAATTTTAATTTTCAATTATGCTTGATGGCCTATATTTACAAAGCTTATTGTTAAACTTTATCATATTGGAGTTCATGGGTTTGTTTTGATACATCTCTAGTTGCCTGGCCAAAGTTTCTTTAATTTTTCCATTTAGAAGGTAAATGTTAGATGAATGAAGGACCTTAGAACTTACAAACAGAACTAAACTCTAGGACCTAATTATAAGAGAACAAAGCTTCTAATAAAAAAAAAATTATAAGAAAACTGTTGACGGTAAAATTTGGTTCGGTAGCCCCAAATCTCAGTCAACCAAAACAATTTTTGAACCCCAAACTGTAGACTGGTTGGGTAAGTGAGAGATGAGGAACATGGAGAGGAAGAACAGCCAAGGCCAAGAGGATTTTTTAACGTAGTTTGACTAAATTCTGTTCATTGACCCCTACGTCCACGGATCATGTTATTGCTGGAAAAATGTTTGCGGTGTGCAGTATTTTTACAGAGATTTCTCTCTAGCAAGCCCCCCAACTCTCAGAACTCTCTCCTCCCTTTTACAATGGATCTTTCCCTATCTTTTTTCCATCGACTTGGGCTATTACACGGAGTCCTATAAATATGTAAGCTACTCCTGCAAGTCGGCTTTTGCAGGCTCTCTGTCAGTCGGCCCCTGTAGGCTGGCTTTTTTCTTGGTTTGTGCAATCAGCAAGATTTGGCTGGTTCCTGTGGTGGCTTTAGTCTTATATAGACTGGGCCTTGTCCTCTGTTGGCCTTCGACCAGCCCATTCTGCCGTGCTCCCAAAATTACCCATAACAAAAACAAAGTCTAAGGAAGAAAGTACAAATT
This sequence comes from Saraca asoca, assembly GCA_026873985.1. Lineage (NCBI taxonomy): Eukaryota > Viridiplantae > Streptophyta > Magnoliopsida > Fabales > Fabaceae > Saraca > Saraca asoca. The sequence goes on along the minus strand of JANHAO010004866.1, from coordinate 12,161 downwards.
TGGAGCAAACTATAAGGATGAAAAGTTTAATTTAACCTTTAAGATATATTCTAGAAAGAAAGGAATTATTATGAAAGAGAGAAAGTAGATAAATGAGTCAACCGCGTATTTTTTTCTCATCTTTAAATTCATACTCCACCCTGTGTATGTATATATTATTTTGAAATTATACTATTCTAAATTGGTCAAGTTATCATGGAAACATCATTATGTTATTATTGGTGCAGGTGCACAGTTAAATCACCAAGTCAATCTGCTATGGATACCATAATAGCTAGAGGAAAAAGTTCAAATAAACCGCTAGTGGTTGCTGGGTGTGTTCCTCAAGGAAGCCGGGACTTGAAAGAGCTCGAAGGGATCAGTGTAGTTGGAGTCCAGCAAATTGATCGTGTGGTTGAAGTTGTGGAGGAGACTTTGAAAGGTCATGAGGTCCGACTTCTGACCCGTAAGACATTGCCAGCACTTGACCTTCCGAAGGTGTGAGTTTGAACTCAATTGAAAATGCTGTTGATTTGGCTTAAGAATTTACTCCCTGCCCCAAGTTTCATGTATGCTCTTTTCTGACTTCTGTTTGTTAAGCTTTGGAGTTTGGAGTATTACAAAACCTTGATTATTTGTTATACTTTTGGTGACAGGTGAGAAAGAACAAGTTTGTTGAAATTCTTCCTATTAATGTTGGTTGTTTGGGTGCTTGCACTTATTGCAAGACAAAGCATGCTCGTGGTCACCTTGGAAGTTACACAATTGAGAGCCTTGTAAGTAATATAATATTATTCTATGTCCTTTCTTTTATTCTATTAAGTTTGGTATTTAATGGAACTTAACTCTCTACTGCAGGTAGCACGTGTAAAATCTGTCATAGCTGATGGAGTTAAAGAAATATGGCTGAGTAGTGAAGATACTGGAGCATATGGTGATTTCTTATATTGATCCTCTCCTATAATTGCTGTAGTTGATTTAAGCTATCTGCTAACCTGATCCAACAGTGTTGAATTGTGGGAGGAATCTCTTTTTCACCTGATGCATACTTGTCTTAGATGTATTGAGATTGAGATTTGGGTTATGGCAATGATTTCTTAGGTCATGATGTGTTACAGGTCGTGACATTGGTGTCAATCTTCCATCTTTATTGAATGCCCTTGTGGCAGAACTTCCAGCTGATGCAAGCACAATGCTTCGCGTTGGAATGACTAATCCACCCTTTATCTTGGAGCACCTACAAGAGATAGCTGAAATTTTGCTGCATCCATGTGTATATTCTTTTCTGCATGTACCAGTTCAGTCTGGAAGTGATAGTATCTTGAGTGTAAGTAATAAAAATTGTGGATAAGAGTGTGTATAATGAGACCCTAAACCATCCCACTCCATGTATTTGTTAATATAATGACTACTCATTGTCCCAGGCAATGAATCGGGAATATACTGTGAGTGAGTTCAGGACTGTTGTAGATACCTTGACTGAGCTTGTGCCTGGGATGCAGATTGCAACTGATATAATATGTGGATTTCCTGGTCAGTGCATGCTATTTATTACCAAGTAGTCGTTGTTTATTTGCTTTTTCCTGATCTGCTTACATGCAGTAAGAAGCTGAAGTAAAATAGTTTCTTAAGTTGCTTATGCTCTAAATCTTGAATTGCTTGTTCATTTTATTTAATTGCATCTCGAATCATAGTTTTAAGTTTGTGATGATTATACTATTATTTGGTCATAACTAATGATGTATGCTTAGAAGTCCACTACTTTGAAGGTGTCTTTGGACATTGGGAAATGTGAAGCAACATCTTCTTGATCTTAAACATAATATTGTACATAGTTGAAATGATTACAAATTACATAGACTATCTGGAAAGCTTTAGAAAGAAAAATTTTAAGTTCTTGGATTTTATGTAGTAACACTAATTTCTTGGTTTTTCTAGGTGAAACTGATGAAGATTTTGCACAAACTGTCAGCCTTATTGAAGAGTACAAATTCCCTCAAGTACATATTTCACAATTTTATCCTCGGCCAGGTATTTTGTTAATGATATTTGTATACCACTTCATGATTTTGATTATTATTGTGTGAGTTGTTTTTCTTTTATCTTCTTTAGTGTTTTTCATTCCCCAACCAATTGTTGTACTTTAATCTTGTTATTTTCTGCCTCTCTTATTAACTCTATATAAAGCCGAATATTGAAACGTTCCTCAGAAGATGACATGCAAAGAGAGAACATTGTGTTAATAAATAAATTTTTTTCCAATATAGATACTGCATTTCATGTTCCTGAATCCTTTGCCATATAAGGATCTGTCACTGAAACTGAGAATCTACTTTTTCTGCCTCCTCAGACATTTGATCCTCCTCCTATTTTGATCAATCAAATGTATTTCTTAAATGAACTCAAATGATAGTGTGCGTGTTTCTTGCCCAAAAAGATGGTGCTCCTAATTGAAGTGGAAAGTTACTGACAATCCAATTGATAAGCTAAGCACTAGTAAGAGGTTCTTCTGTCATTTTTCTTATTCCTCCTCCTTTTTTTTATTTTTCTTTTTCTTCTGGTGATGGGATGCTTCTCAATCACAATAAAAGGCCGTCCAATGTCCCCAACCTTTTGAAAAGACACTGATGGAGAGGTTCATGTGCACAGGGTAATTTTTCTGGTGGACAAGTAATGTAACATCCCTATAAGGAAGAAATGGTGGCGTTTTGTGGTCATGAATGAGATGTGGTACATGATTTGCAGATTTCCTTGTTTTTCCTCTATCTCTGTGGTGGTGGTTCTAGTGAAATGCTTTTCTTTTCATTTCTTTTCTTTTTCAGTTATTTTAAAGATCCTCTGCTTAAAGTTTTGTGGCACATGACTGGGGGTTAAGATATTCCAGATGCTACTTATTTTCTGTTTATTATATTTTTTAAACCAAGCCATAGAAAACAATTTATTTTAAAATTGAAGTCGATTGAGTATCACAACGATCATAAGTTTTCTTTTACAATAAACATAACAATGATCATAAACCAGTTATTTAATTTTGATGCCATCCCATAGATTGTCAAATGTGTCAAAACCCATAAAGCATGCGCGTCACATACACACAGAGTCAGATTGTTATATGAGGAGGTTTTTGGAATATGTAATTACACATTGCTGTTGGCAGTTGAGTGTAATTACTATCCATTTCTTGTACTGCCATGTTAACATAAACTCCTCTATTGTTGCCCTTTGATAGTACTAATGAAAACATATCAATAGGGACACCTGCTGCAAGGATGAAGAAAATTTCAAGTAATGTGGTAAAGAATAGGAGCCGAGAACTGACAAATGTTTTTGAAGCCTTCACGCCATATGCTGGAATGGAGGGCAAAGTAGAACGGATTTGGATTACTGATATTGCATCTGATAGCATTCACTTGGTAAGGCGGCAGTGCATGAGTTATAATTTGCTTCTCCTGCTTTTAGAATCTTCATCAAATGTTTTTTATTGTGATTAATATGCTATTTTCATTGGAATAGTATTAGGACTTAAAAGGTTTGTTTTTTCTCCCTCTCTACAGAAAAGAGAAATATCTAGGTTGAGTGGGATGACCAATTTTCTTTTGTCTTTTTACGCCTTTTCCTTGTAAAGAGGTAACATTTACACTGCAGTCTATACTATTCCAGTTAGGTTGTTTTGCAGTGTGTTTGTGTTGGTGATAAATTTGGAGAATCTAGTTGACTGGATGCTGAAGTCCCTTAATGTCCTAAGGACATGGGATCTGTCTTCCCCCCAACCGGGGGTTGTGGGCATGGGAGATGCTTACTCCCATAGCATAGCCATAGATATGCCCAATGCAACTGTTGGAGACCATACATGAAAGTTGTGGGAGGAAAAGTAATTTTTTTCTTGCAGTGTGCTGCAATAAAATGTGAATTTTTTTGAAGCACCCCTTGTGTTGCACTTGTGACTGCTATATGTTATGTAATTTTTTTCTCTGCTGTATCCTTTTTTTCCTTTTTCTATCAAAAATGATTCTTTGCTGTATCTATCATGTCATTAACTTGTTCATCAATGCCCAAGGTTGGTCATACCAAGGGATATATACAGGTTCTTGTAGATGCTCCAGTTTATATGTTGGGAACTTCGGCTATGGTCAAGATAACATCTGTAGGGAGGTGGTCAGTTTTTGGCGAAGTGATTGAGACAATCAACCATATAAATGACAATAGAGCTTCAAGTAATAAGATACCTAATCAGGAGAACTCTTCTCTCTGCTTCGACCCAACCAAGACTGGCAGATGCCCGGAAGAGCAAGAATCATGTGCTTGTGGATTTGACAGCTGCTGTGGACAGAGTAATCTTGAGAAGAGTGACATTTCAAGGGATGCTGCTTTGCTGCAGAATCAGAACAGCCGGCGTCTCTTTGGATGGCTACTAAGGAAGCGGAAGCATCTGCACAGCAGGGTTGAAAGTGAACTAGCCTCTGGAATCACTAGAAAGCAAGAAGAGAACCATAGGGGCACGAGAGACTGGAATGTTGTTGATAAAGCTCTTCTGGGGGGAATATTTTTCAGCATCGTGACAATCCTTGCTCTAATTGTAGCGCTAATGTTTAGGGTTATTTGGATCCAGTAAAAATGATTTTTTTGTTTTTAAATGATAATTAAAATTTTGACATAATACAAAGATTTGATCAGAATTTTCTGATGGTTCTCACAAGTATTTGTCCATGAAGCCTTGCTATCCATGTTGCCTAGGTTTTATGGTAGTTGTAAGACATTACTTGGAATATGTAGCCATGACCCATTTATGGGTGCTAAAGAAGTTGAGACTTCATTTTACTTCACTTTTTGTGCCTTTTTTTCTCATGCTGATTCCTGCAAACAACCTTCCTTAATCGTCATAGCAATCCTTTTGCTCCAAAGTTGATTGAGATATGGGTAACAATATTATTTGGGAATACATCTTTGCATAATTCAATAAAGAAAGCTCTTACAATCATGAAGGAATCTTATTGCTTCATAGCTGAAACTGAAGAAACGTGGGATATACATGTACTTGAAAAGTGACCTTTGCAGGTGGAACTGGCAGGGCTTTGCTGTCCCTGCCTTCACTCGGTTATGATATCCATATTATTCATATAGCTATCCATATTATTTTGCACTAGAATTCAATAGTTAAAAAGGAAAGAAAAATTGCTGAAAGCTTCTCCTTTATAGCATCATATCTGACTTAGATGGCAATCTTTTGAAGAAATTGACTGGTACAGATGGCATCTTGCTCCTGAACTTGGGATGCCGCAGCAAATAGAGGCCAACCAGAACTGCCACCACTTGGAAGGGTGTAATATATATAAACACAGCCCAGATCAATGAGATGATAATGAAAATAGCTGTGGCTCTTGGATCTCTCCAACTCAGTATTGCTTGAGCCCTTTCTCCTTGAGTAGCCAGATCTCCGACTACTGACTGTACTCTTCCGGCCACACTTCTCAATCTGTCATACCTGAATCTCACAATATCTGAGGGTCTTGAAGTCGGGAATGAGTCGAATTCCTCATCCAATTCATCGGGGTGGGCCGTTTCTGCTTGTGAAAGCCGAGCATCCATGTGGGGTGGTTCCCTTGGCCTGAACCTATAATTCCGTATTCCAATTACAAACAGATACAGAAAAATTGTGGGCAAGATCAGTTCTGGGTAGCAGACCAGTATCAGGAACAAGACATGGACAAGGCAAGTAGTCACTGGGTTTCTCCAAGTGCAAATATCATCGAGCCATTTACACACAGCAGTGACACCAGATAGAAGTGACATTATCCGCTGGAAATTGGCTTTGCTTCTCCTGAGACTCCACATATGGTAATCCACATCGAGCATATACTCAACTACTTCACGTCTAAGTGGCGGCTCAGCTCTTGATAGCCGTGCTGCCACGATCTGCATCGCCTGATGGCGAAGCCAATCTATATGCCTGACCGGTATAGGTTGGACATAATGCATTTTGGGAAGCAAAGGCTTCGAATACTGAATCACCATATTAGCCCAAGCTGTGCAAGTAAACCTCAATGCCAATTGAAGTTCTCCATGCTTCTTCAAGCCTTTTGGTGTGAGAACCAACAAAGGATAATAATGGGTATACACTCGATCAGTTTCTAGAGTTGATAACCGGATTCTTACCTTTCCAATCCTCTGATCTTTAGTGTCATTGCTCCCATTGATGTGGCAATTGTCGAAAACCCCTATTGTGATTACAGTACATGGATCATAAACTTCCCATGTATATTGCTCATTCCAGCGAGGCGACAGAGTGTCAAGCAGAGTTCTCGTTCGAATCCATTTGTTGCCATACTTGGCCACACAGTATGCATCAGTTGTCCCCTTCATTGGTTGTAAATTCTTGGCACTTAAAATCCCAAGTTCAAGAAGTCCAATGCTTGACTTCCTCAAATGCTTAGAGGATGGCTGGAGATCACTGCTAAAATGTGTGGATTCATCAAGCACATGATACCCCGCCTCAAGACACATCCGGAGGTGAATCTTGCTTGAGAATTTCTCCTTTTTTTTTTGAGTTTCTTCTTCTACTGCCGCTGAAGGCTTATGCAGATTGTACCAACGAGCGTCAGGAAGCTTGCTGGTCTCATGCCTCGGTTGAACAGTTCTGACTGATATAAACTCCCTTCCTAAGATTTCAGGAACTACCTTGTCCTCAACTGTCACAATTATTAAATCCTCAAAAGGCTCTGCAGCCACAAACATAAGCTCATCGTTCCAAACTGGGTTAGGGACTCTCATTTGGGAAGGCCTTGTTAGTCTCATCTGATTCCCAAGCTGTACTCTTACAAATGCTTCTGGGGCTCTTCCTTTCTCAGAAGTGACGAGATCCTGAGCCTCAATTACTTGAACTCTAAGATAGTAAAGTTTTGGTGAGAAATATACCTGTGATCTTGTATTTGAAAGATTTGAATGGCTAACATTGTGAGCATCGGAATGCCAGGCCTCTGGAAACGACTCGTCAGCTTGTGTTCCCATCCAAACAGCAAGCATAATTTCCCCTTTAACTTTGATCCCTTTCTTGTCTTCCAATCTGTACCATTGAGGAGCCAATGGGCTATCTGGGGGTACCCTAAGAGGCACTTCCAAGAGATCAAAAGTAACTTTACCCACAAAATCATCTTTAGCAAAATCCTTATCCTTCACAGTCACTTCAAGCAAATTTGACTGCAACCTCTCCTTTGAGAAGGCAAATATTTGCTTCCAAACTGGGTTCTGATTCTTCTCCAAGTGTTTTGTGACTCCTTTATAATTACCAAGTTTCACTTCTACATAAGGGTCAAGGCTTCCTGTAACATCCATAACTGGAAGATCTCTTGCTTTCACCACATTAACATACAAGTAATGCATTTGTTCTACCAAATCATATGTGGTTGATATCTTGTCTCCTACTCTATAGCGTAAACGGGCTGCCAATGGTGGACTTGTTTCCACCAATCTGAATTCTGGGTTTTGCTTCGGGACCTGCATGAACATGACATTTGGTGGCCCTGCAGCTGCTTTAGCAAAATCCCCCCTTGTTTCCACTGCCGGACGAGGAGGAGGAGGAGCAGCCCCGGCCATCCGAGGAGGAGGAGGATGAGCATGACTGGCTTTTTCAGCTCCAATAGAGTGAAAAGTTCTCACTTCTTTTTCCTCCTTCTTATTCTTCTCCCTATCACCGACTCTGCTTTCCTCATCCAGGTTGTTAGTGTCCATTTCTTGCAAGGGAGTCTGTTCAAAGTCAGGTTCAACAGTACTAGGAAAAGCTTCTGGCTGTGGTTGATGTTTTGGAGCAGAAAAACCAGAAGAGTCATGAAAAGCGTAAATTCTGAGAGCTATATCGCCTCGGATGTTAGAAAACATACCACGTTTGTCAAGTGGGTAGCGTTGAACGGTGGCCTCAGACTCAGACAAAGGCACAGAAACACCTGAAATTCTGACCCTCCCAAGGAAGTTCTTGTGGTTACCACCTTTTCTATCATTGTGCACAAACACTTCAATTGTCTTGAAAGGAAGATCTTGTGGGTTACTAAGGTTGAAAACAAGCTTCTCGTTCCAACAAGGATTGAGGTCTTTGATCTTTGTCTGTGTCCTCTGCTTTTGTTCATCAAAGCATATCTCTACAAAGGGGCTGGCTGAGCCTTCTCCATCTTTGGGCATCAGGTCACAAGCATCAAGAACTTCTACAACCAGCCTGTTCATAATGATATGGCAATAGAGAAAAGATAGAGACTTAGCAGTGAATTTGTTGTGAAGATTTTGAAATTCAGATAAAAGACAAAGAAAGATTAAGATGAGCAGTGAAAGAAAGAGTAAGAGTGAAGATCAAAAGAATGAAGAGAAGGAAGACAGAAATGGAGGTAGGAGAGAGAGGGAGAGAGGGAGAAAGAATAGTAGGCGGTGGTGGTGATGGGATGGCGAGTTTCACTACGGAGTAAGGAGACAGAAACATTTGTTAGAGAGAGAGAGAGATGACAATTGAGAAGAGGAAAAGCAGAGAACGACGGATACAAAACGTAACATGCTATGCTGTTTGGTGGGTGATGTGAGGTGGCCGCTTTAATTCATATGGCCAATGATAGCGATAGCGAGTGATATTAGTGGGTGGTACATTTCCATCCCCTTTCCTTTGGTTAAGATATGTATCATTTTGGTGAAAACTTAACAATAAAGAAAAATCATTTTTTTTTTGGGAGTCTCGTAAAAAGTAGTTGATACAAATTAATTTTGCAAAAGTTTGATGGTATCTTGATCATTGATGGTATCTTGATCAAAAGAGAGAGAGAGAGAGAGAGAGAGAGAGGGAGATTGATTTAAAATATTATTGTCTTGTTGTTGGCTAGGGTGCTTATTAATTTTTTTAATTTGGGTGCTGTTTGTTTTCAAATGTGATGAGGATAATGTTTAGGTGGAAGCAGAAAAATATTGGCAAATTTAATTTAGTGGGGCAGATGAAGACCATGAAAGCGATGACTCAACCTTTTTTATTAGTTTATTGGTACGAAAAAGAAGATATCACTTTTGATTGGATCTCTCCCTTTCAAAGGAATTAAGGCTGTTAAACTCAAAACGATGCAGCTTGTCAAGTCCTATGCCCAAAAGCTCAGCACATAGAAATTATCCTTTTGCCTGAATTATATTGTAATTAGTGATTCTTGTTTATATACTCTTTCCCAATTCTGCAGCAAAATAGTCATGCAAGCAATTGCCCACAACCCCATAATTACATTTCTGTTGTGAGTAAAAATTGATATTGCAAAATAGAATAGAGGTTCAACGGAGGCTAAATCTAAGGTAGAAGACATCTAGCTCACTGAAGATGAGAATACTAAATCCTGACTCACGTGCATCCTTTATTAAGAAAAAAACCCAACAGAAAAAAAAAAATCTCAATGAAAAAAAAGAGTATATTATTTTTTTTAAAAATAATTTATCTCATTAAAAATTTTGTCAATAAAAACCTAGTGAAAAAATTGTCAAGAAAAAAAAAAATGTAACATGAGTTTAACTCCCCTTGTTGAAAATATTATTTAAGATCTCTAAGTTAACGTAATCTAATTTTATGAATCAACTTCTTAAATATTGATGTAGGAGGTGCCTTCATGAATAAATTTGCTAGATTTTCATTTAAACAGATTTGTTAAATATTAATATTGTCATTCTTTTGAAGATCACGAGTAAAAAAGAGTTTTAGTGAAATGTGCCTTGTTCTCTCTCCGCATCCTTCTTTTAATTGATCTATACAAGTAACATTTTCTTCATACGATCTTGTTAGAATTTCTTTATTACAATCTAAATTGCAAGGCCCTAGGATATGTTGAGTCATCAATCTTAGTCAAACCCTTTCTTGACTTGCCACATGAATTGCTATTAATTTTACATGATTTGAAGAAGTAACAACTATAGTTTGTTTTGTTGAATGCCAAAATATAGTTGAACCACCATATGTAAATAAATAGTCAGTTTGAGATTGAGCCTTATGTGAATTTGATAAAAATTTTGCATATGCATAACCAATTAGTTGTGATCTAAATTTATATGGATAAAATAGTCTCATATCACTTATTCCTTAAAGAAAAAAAAAATATGTTCCACTTCAATACCTTTTGGTTGAAAAAGAATTATATTTTGCTAATAAACTTATCAAGAAAGCTACCAAAACGTGTATTATTAGTAAGATACATTACTTTACCAATTGCATTAAGATATGATACTTCAGAGTCAAGAAGTCCTTCATTATTATCAAGAGGTTGAAAAGGATCCTTTGTAGCATCAAGCAATTGAATAACCATTGGGATACTTAAAGGATGTGATTTATCAATATAAAAACATTTTAGGACCTTTCAAATGTAATTTGCTTGATGAACAAAAATTCCATCATTTAAATACTCGATTTGCAAGCTATGAGAAAACTTCTATTTTTTCAAGATCTTTCATTTCAAACACCTTTTTCAAATCCTCTATTATCTTTGGAAGCTCCTTATAAAGTTCTAGTAATGTTCAAATCATCATATACAATAATTATAGCAAATTCATATTCATATTTCTTTATAAAAGCAAAAAGATGGATAGGATTATGTTTATAATCTTCTTTTAACAAATATTTACTAAGACGATTATACCTCAGCTATCTAGATTACTTTAATCTATACAAGTACCTTTGTAATTGCTGACGGCAAAATATGGTTCGATAGACCCCAATCTTAGTCAACCAGAACAGTTCTTGAACCCTAAACTGCAGACTGGTTGGATAAGTGAAGGATAAGGAAATGGAGAGGAAGAATAGTAATGGCAAAGAGGATTTTTTGATGTGATTCGGCTAAAGTCTGCTCATTGACCCCTATGTCCACGAATGATGTTATTGCTGGAAAAATGTTTACTGTGTATAGTGTTTTTACAGAGATTTCTCTCTAACAAGCCCCCAACTCTCTGAACTCTCCCTTATCTTTTACAATGAATCTTTTCTATGAATATTTCATCTGGCTAGGCTATTACACAGAGTCCTATAAAAATGTAAGCTACTCCTGCAAGTCGGCTCCTACAGACTCTCTGTCAGTCGGCCCCTACAGGTTAGCTTTTTCTTGGTTTGTGCAATCAATAAGCTTTAGCTGGTACCGACAGTGGCTTCATAGATTAGGCCTTTACTAGCTGGGCCTTGTCTACTGGGCTTTTGCTAGCCCATTTCACATAGTACCAGAAAATACACACAATATTAGTCCCCAACTCCCAGTTTACTTTGCAGACTGGGAATTGTAATTCCCTGGCAAAGTCTTCTCTTGCAGTCTGTAGTATTGTCATTTCAAGCTTTAATCTATTGCTTTACCTGCACCAAGCCATGCTTCTTACAATGCATGTTTCATAGCCGTTAGCGTGACAGCCTTGTTTTCTTTTGGACCATTCAATAGAGAACAGCCGGATATCCTCTAAATTCTTCAATGAAGCCAAACTGGTCTATATAAGGGGTGAGAAGCCCTTCTCCCTTCTCCATAGAATGATCTGATGGGTGCTTTAGTTAAGCCCCCCATGTCTCTGATGGTCTGGCTATTTGACGAGGCGTGTATGGCCTTCTACATAGGAAGTTTTATGGACAATTTCGTTAGGTTTCGAAGCATCAAGCACAGCAGAAAAATTAAAAAAATTTTGAAATCCACCCAAGATCCATGCGTAAAATATAAATCAGTTGGTCAAGATCATACCTTATAGTGTTGCATTTTTGATGCAGAAATCAACAACACAGATTGATGAATTTCCATCTCTTATGATGTTGCAACTGGATGGGATGTTACGGTTTGATGCAGAAATCACCAACACAGATTGACGAATCTGTGTCTTTACAGTATCCACACACGAGGATGACAAAAATCTAATTTTCCAGATGGACTAGCCTTACTCACTATGCCTCTACTAGGAAATGCCTATCTTTCTGTTTTTTTGGAAGCTCTCAATCGTATTTTTCTTATTCTTTGTTCTGCCGCCTCACTAGTCCTTAAATGTTAATTTATAACTTTAGGGTTTTGTAAGAAAAGACCTAGGTCTAGTCCAACTGAAAGTCTTAGTCCTAGCTCAACTAAGAGTCCTAGTCCAACAGAAAGTGTGGAAAGGCTTTTAGGCTTAAATTATTGACTTAGTCTAACTAATGTCAATAATTAAGCCCAATGTAATATAACCTTAAT
>JANHAO010004865.1:0-23518 GCA_026873985.1 Saraca asoca | reverse complement strand
TGCACAAAAATCAAGCATGAAGAGGAGATCATGTGGCGTGAATTTGGGAGCAAATGCACTTGTAGATTATTTTTTTGAATTTTTCCCATTTTGGGGGTATTTGTATCTTTTTGGCATGGATCGTTTGTTCAGTACGAGTAGGAAAGTACATGGTTGCGATCCTTGCATTTTTATCTTCGTGTCCATATAAGATGGCATGTTAGAACCTTTAAGAGCTAGGTAAAAAGTCCTTATGTCAGCTCAAGAAAAGTATGTCTACTTCTATCGGTAGAAATTTTGCTTAGAATGCTCTTTAAGGGGGGCGAGTCGGTGAACAGTGGGGCACCAAGGCTCGGGCTAGGGATCGAGTGTGGAGCTTAGAGAACTCCCCCTACACACTCGAAACTATGTAATGAGGCTTAATTAATGAAATGGAGTTGTCCCGCTCCCCATTTTTTTATCTCGATACACACGGAGGCTTCTTGTGTAGTATGTTCTTTGTGGCTCGTTTCAAAAAACTGTTCATACTATGAATATAATATAATGGCGGTCCAGGATGGCCCAGCTGCGCCAAGGAAAAGAATAGAAGAAGCATCTGTTGTCAAAATGAGCAACCACGTTCAATAAAAAAAATTATTCTTCTTCAACGATAAATTATATATTTTTCTTTTCTATTATTCGTTATTAATAATTAATATTTTAAATTGGACGATTTCCCATTTATTTTATATTTTATGTCGTAATTAAGAATTTAATAAAAAATTCAGAGGCGCTAATGCTTTGACTAAGTGTTCTTGTTGGCTTGGATTTTGGTTGTATGGGCGACAAAATCCTCAATGTCTCGAATGTCTATCCAAGTGTGGCTCATGTTTTGGGGGGAAAAGGCTGGCATGTCAGCAAAGAGTTGCAACATGTGCCACACGATTTTAGCTAGAGAGCTGCCAGACCGTGACACCGGTCATGTTCTATAAGCTACGATGTAACATAATATCATGAATGAACTATTAGATCTATAAAGTGACGTTTCTAGTTATAGATAAAATTTAAAGATATATTATTAGATCATTCTATGATTTTGTGACTGTAACGAAGAATAAAGAAATTCACATAATAAAAATATACGGATTCCATATATTTTTGACAAAAATAGTTGATTTAGGCAAAATGCTAAGAAATCAAACATAGATAGGTTTATTTAGTTGTTTTAAATTTTAATTGGACAAAATAAACTTAAGTAAAAATCAAACTATAGGTGAATTAATTTTAAGGCTTTAAATAATATATAGACAAAGTAATCTCAAATCACACCACACGTGGATAAACTATATTTTTCAAGTAAACTATGTTTCTTTCTTATCTTTTTAATATTATAATAGTCGTGGCACTCACTCTATGTAACAAGTATCTTCCACTCATCAATAAAAGGTGAGTGATAAAAATTTTTAATTTTCTTCTTTTTTTATTTTTTATTCTAATTTAAATTATGGATAGAACTTCTAAATTTTTTTATCTTCTTCTAATTCACAATATTATATCTTTTATCCTAATTAAATTATTTATATATAAGCAAATAAATATATTTATATAAAAATAAAATACTTATTAACATATGATTAGTAATATCTAATTTTGATTTGATAAATATTTAAAAAAATTTACTTTTTAAATTTTCACATTTTCTTTAAATATCAAATATTAAATTTGATATTTTATAATTTTTCTTTTTGAAATTTTTATCGCTTTTCATTAATTATCACAATTTTAATTTAAAATATTTTAGAAATATATATTTTTTTATGATAATATATTAATTATGAAATTTACATATAAATATAGCTAAAAGAAATAATTTGAGGGTACACATGAATTCTTATTAATTAAATAATTAATTTTCAGAAATGAAGTAATTAATTAAAATTTTTGAACAAAATAGTAAATTCACCTTAGCATTAATATTAAGAAAATATTTTTGGAAAGATAGAAAAAATTCTAATGATATATTTAACTAATTTAAAATATTAATACATTAATTTTATCAAATTAAAAAAATATATAATATTTTCTCATAATTAATATAAATATAATTATGTTAATTATGTAGTTATCTAATAAATAAAAATTGATCTACCTTAAATATACTATAATTTATAATCTAAATTCATATTATAAATTATTATTAAATAAAACTAACCAAATCATGTGTGAAACGAACTAGATGTTAGTTTTAATTGAAAATTCATAGTTTACATACTGAAAACACAAATAAGACTTTCACTTGATCACCTTAACTCACTTTTGCTTTATACACAAATAATAATTTTCTGTCCTAAAACTTTATTTGTGTGTTAGTGACAAATCTTGATCTTCAAGATCTACAAGATGAAAAAATAAGTGACCAGAGTTGAGGCTCCAAAAAGCACTCTAACAGTTAACTTAGTAACCCTGTGAGAAGATAAAATAAGAATAAAAGTGAAGTCCCTTATCAAGAGTGCATACATTGGTTTATATAGATGAGATGTACATAAACTTGTACTTTGGATTTGAGTCCGTTCGACCGATTCTCAACCAAAACAAACGATCATGGTCAAATGGCCCAGTTAGTCGATCGATTTATTTTAGGTTGTGTCATTTGCCCCCTTTCTTCTCAACAAGTACAATGATCAGCTTCCTTGAAAACCCTTCGTCTTCTCTAGCCAACTGCTCTTTACACATTGCAAACATTGATTCTAATCGTGCAACTGGAATCATAAGAGTTCTTGATAAATAGAGTATCGATCATCCCATGGTTAGAGCTAGCAATGGTTCAACAGTATGCTTACAGCCAAAAATCTGACTTTTAAATCTATCATCTCTTTAAGGCTTAGTATTAATGAGTCATTCAAGTAAAGTTGCTTGGCCAATTTTACTATTGAGGTCGTTCAACCTAAACTTGATATCGAAAGAGTTGCTTAAGCGTTTTAGTAGTGAAAGAATTGTTCAGGTTTGATATAGCTACCGATGGAGCTACACAGATTTTATCGATGCTGAAAGGTTCATTTAGGCTTTGAAGTGCTGAAGGATCTGCTCGGGCTTTCACATACCAAGTGACTACTTTATCTTTGCATATGGAGGGGACCGCTTAGTCTTGATTTAATGCTAAAGGATCTATTCAATCTTTGACATTGAGCTCATGGCTTAATCTTTTGCTTTTCACTATTTTCTTCCCTTCCTTTTACCAATTGGACAAGCAGTTTATCATCTCGAATCTTCTACCATTGTTCTGGCCAATCGATCGAAGGGATCATTTGACCAAAATTGAAGTTGATGGAGCCGCTTAAGCCAAATTCAATGTCAAGGTCATGTAACCTAAATATGATACTAAAAGAGCTCACTCAGACTTTTTTGTATTAGAGAATCTACCCAGATCGATGGAACTGCTCAAGTTTTTCTGCACTAAAGGATTTGCCCAGACCGAGGAAGTTGCTCAGACTTTTCTATACCAAGGGATCTGCCAAGACCAAGGGAACTGTTTGGATTTTTGTTCACGCTAGGGGATCTGGCTAGGTTTGTCTTCGTATTGAGGGACACACTCAATCTTCGTGTACTGGGGATTTGCTCAGACCGAGAGAACTACTCAAATTTTTGTTCGTAATGGGGATCTGCCCAGGCTTGTCTTCATGCCGAGGGATCTACTCAGTCTTCATGTACTGAGGGATCTACCTGGATCGAGGGAACTACTTAGATTTTGTGTATACCAAGGGATCTGCCAGACCGAAGGGACTGCACGGATTTTATTAGTGTCATGGGATCTACCTGGGCTTTAACTTTGAGATTTTGGCTCAATCTTTTGCTTTTCATTATTTTCTTCCCTTCCTTTTACCAATCGGACTCAATTTACTTTCTTGAATCTCATTATTCCTTAGTTTTTCAGTTCTTTGGCTTACTTTTGCTCATGTCGAATGATTGTGACCAAGAAATCTTGCACAGTGAATAAAAGCTAGCTATGCACAACAGAGATGAATTTGCCGAGCACACTCTGATATTTAAGTTAGTAATCGCTTATGAGAAACATAAATTAATACATATATGGGAGTGAGGGGTGGTACCTATTGTGTGTTTTTATGAGCAGTCCCTTCTCTTTAGACAACGAACAATCAATTAATCATTTTCCATGTGTACTCGCTTTTTGTTAGTTGTTATGCACTCTTCACTCCTCCCTTTGTGAAATACTACATGTTACACCTTTAGATATAGAGTTTTGGGAAGTGTCAAGCCTTTCTTATGGGTCGGTGAATTAATTGTTCTCCAAGCTCATGGGTCGAACAGCATTTTTAGAGATGAGCATCAAACTTTAAGCATTTTCATTCTCTCACACACAAAGAATAACAATAAGTTAGTATAGAAATGTATGAACATGTTTTCTTGTACCAATTTTCAATGATAAATTGTAATAATGAGCATAGCATAATTCTTTAAGTCAATGTATGCTTGTTATGTCCTGTGTAAAAGACAATCTTCAAAAGTAGTAAGGTGAACTATTATAGAGGTAATTCTTAGACATGTTCAAGCACACATTGATACATATAGAAAATTTGGCAACCATCACACTCATTTATAATAGCATGCCTATCCAATTTTATAAAAATAATATTGCAGAGGCTGAAAGAGTGTTCTACTTCCCCACTTGATTGAATACATTGTGTAAATGACATGTCAACCTTTCACTACCAAAAACATGTAAAGACGTTTAAGCAACTCAAGCAATCAGGCATTTAGCATTTATGTGAAGCATTTATGCGGCTTTTAGTAGTTGTAAATGCTAACGTTACAGGTTCATTTGGAATTCCTACAATCCTATATGTTTATATATATGGTCTCTTTCATGACAATGACCACTGCTATCTATCAATACTTGAATTTCCTAAGAAGTTTGGAGGTCTTTTGTATTAGATTTATAAAATCAATATTAATGTTTACATTGTCACCCGTCAACAAACTATTTACTAATTCCAGAGTGTTATTTCGTAAGCACAATAAGAGATATTTACCTTGAGTGAGATACTTGTAATGGATAGGTTGACTACTATCATGCTGATCTTTAGTTGTGTCTGACCAAGCTAGCACCATTTGAGCCCTTTTTTGTTTCATGACAAGTTCAAGAATGCATTGAATTTCAATTATGTTCAACAATTTCATTATGTTATTTTTTCCTTTTGGTTTTGCATTATTTTTCATGCTTATTTCTACAAGCAAACTATGTGGTTGCAGCAAAAGCTTGCTGTACGCAATGCCATTAATTTATAATATGCTAAACACTTCGATTAGACATGTTATCAAACATCCTATATGTAACTCAGGCTAACCATTTCTTGCATATACCTCAAAACATGCATAATGCACAACAAAGTCATATCACAAAATCCAATGTTTGTGTCACTGCAGTAATGAATTTAACTAAGATTTGCACATTGTGTATTTAGGTTTGGAAGTTCAAGAAGCCATACCTTTGAAGGTGCTGTGGAGATAATGCAATACCACATTGTGTATTTAACTAAGATTTTGATGATTACTCGATCCCAAAGAGACGCAATCAACGAGATGATGCTAGGAATCCTCAACAAATCCTAAAATCATGGAACCTCATCACACACCAATTGCTCGATCAAATTATCCTGAGAATGTAAACAAAATCATCGAGAATTCAAGATATTCCTCTCCAGCTAGGTGGGGAAGTGGGGGAAAATTGTTTTGATCCCCATGCACAGGCTTTTTTCAGTCGAATTTGGTGGAGTATTCTTCCCCCGGTCGCCTGTAGGGAGCGAACTTTGCAAAATCTCTAATCCAACTCGAGTAAGAGCTAGATCAACCATATGATGGTGGTTGGGAAAGCCACAGACGGTACTAATGACAAATCTTGATCTTTAAGACCTATAAAATGAGAAAACAAGTGACTGGACTCAAGGCTCCAAAAAGCATTCTAATGATCAAATTAGTGACCTTATGAAAAGATAAAAGGAGAATGAGAGTAAAATATCATATCAAGAGTATATACCTTGGTTTATATAGGAGAAAAGTGCATAAATTGATACTTTAGGATTGAGTTTGTTTGATCAATTCTCGATCTAGTCAAACGGTCATCATCAAATGGTCCAATTAGTCAATCAATTTATTTTGGACTGTGTGAGTTAGTGAGCGAAAATATTATTATTCAAAAGGAATTTTATATTACACAATAACGAAAAGGATTTTAAATTTGACCGTAACTATTTTTATCCATAAAAAGAGAGGGGAAAAAAAGGATACTAATCCGAAAATAATTTAACCTTAATTTTATTACTGGACAAAAAGTATATTATATAACTTATTATCCAACCATCACTATGAACCTAATTAATTCTGAGACACCTCTGCAAACAGACAAAACATCCCAAACACAATCAATTATATGCTCTGATATTCATTTAGAGTGCCCAAAGAATACCAACCATAGTCTTACCAAATGGACATAGAATGAGTAACTGTCTGAATTTTTTCATGACAAATTGACAATCCCATCGCACTGATGATAATCCAGATATTGCTCCATCTCAACTATATCCAAAACTAAAATCTTGTACTACTATTGAAAGCAGATTGTACGCACTTGACGGTTCATACATACGCAACTAGATCGAATCGATCATATAAACTATGGAAGTTTCCTTCCCAATAGTCTCAGTCTCATACTGTGAGTTTGATGTCACCCAAATCAAGCTGAGCGGCAATTTCCTCAGGTTGCTTCTTCACGCTCATATCAATCAACTTCGATCCCGAATTCCCAAACCTGACTGTGAATCCAGCCACCAAACTCGTGTCAATCACCGTCTTAATCCTCACATTCTTGGCCCCAGTCAGCTTCTGCACCTGCTTTGCAATCTGCGTCAAGTGCTGCGACTCCAATGGCACCACAGAGCTCACAATCGCAAGCTCTGTGTCAGTCAAATTGTTATAAACGAACTCAAATCCCTTGGCTATTTCCTTGATCAGATCACTTCTCTTGGCATCGACCAAAATGTTGAGGAAGTTGCGGGTATGTGGCTGAAAGCTCGAGGAAGTGGCAATTTCCTCAACCACCTTGTGTTTCTTCTCAGTTTCTATGGTTGGGTGACAAAAAAGTCGAACACTTGTTCGTCAGCGAAGATTTCCTCGATTTTGTCGATATCGGCGGTGGTGGAGTCGAGGGTGTCGTTGGATTTAGCGACGTCGGCGAGGGCAAGTGCGTAGCTGTCAGCCGTAGATGAAGCCATTTTAGCTCCGAGAGCGCCATTGGACCGGCGGTGGGTTGTGGTGCTGGCGAACTTCACTTTCAGGGAGGGGAAAGTGGTGCCGGAGAACGGAAGGTTGATGAGGGGTTTATGTGCGAGGAAGTTTCTGGGGATTTGCGAAGAATGTATTTGTTTGGATTGCAGTGAAGTTGGGGTTTGTTGGAGAGATGCCATTTTTGCTCAGGTGAGGAAAACGCGAACGGGCTACTTTGTTTAGAAGAAGGTAGCAATGAGCGGTTGAGATAGCAGGAAATTACAATAACGGCGGCGAAAAACTTGTGGTCTATCCTGTATTGGAAGAGAATTATGGCCTCTTATCTCGTTTGTAAGATAAGACAACAAGTTTACACGTGGACAATTGTGTGTGGACGAGGATTTGCTTTTGTTTTTTCTTTTTTAAGAAAAATAGAAAAACAACTGTAGAGGTCAAGAAAAATGATAAATTATTAGCAGAGTTAATAGTTATAAAGTATTTATATTATTATAATATTTATTAATTTAAATATGAAATATATATTTAAAAAATTAATGATTAAATTAAAATATCAATAATAATGTTATAACATTCATCAAATTAAATATACTCATATGTTTTCAATAATTTGAGTGTGTATTTTTCTTTTTTAATCTTCGTCAAACTAAATATATTAACACATTTTAATTTGTTGTCCATGTGACTAATAATGTCAGCTTTACTTTTCAAATATCCTTATATAAATTTCTTATCATACATGTGATATAATTAATGCTTGCTAATCGGAACTGATCAGTGTTACAAAATGTTATGCCTTTTAAAAAAGAAAATATTTTTAGATTTACTATAGTATCAAGAATATTAATATTACCTTCTATTATTATATTATGACAAGTCAATAAATTGTCTTTTAAATTTTAGCATCCACTTCACCATGATCTTAAAACATCTCACTTGTCATAATACAATAGAAGGTAGTATTAAAATTTTAATATTATGATGAGATTAGAAATATTTCTCTTAAAAAGTCATAATATCAAACAAAAATAAAATAAAATCTATTAAAATTTCAAATTAAGTAATCATAAAAATTAAATAATCATAAAAAAATTCATAAATCTATTAAAATTTCAAATTAAGTAATCATAAAAATTAAATAATCATAAAAAAAACTCATACATCACATATGAAAACACGATATAGAAAGGCTCTAGTAATTGTTATAGAGATTCACAATCATATAATGAAATCCAATCAAAATAAATAATCATAAAAGCTATAATTTATGAAACAAAACTATCAAATCAAATATTAAACAAGTTCAATAATAAAAAGGAAATTAAGATAAATATTGAGCAAATTTAAGACCAATATGAAATTAAAATAAGTCACAATAGTTGGAATTATAAGTAAAAATTATCAAAACATTTTGTTTTATAACTAAAAGATAACGAATAAAATAAATTATAATTTCTAAATACTTTGATAGAACAAAAAAGGTTTTCAAATATAATGTTGATGAATGGAGTGTCTTTGGTGTTTTGCTACAAAAGTCCTTGCACACACAAATTATAAAGACATAATATTAAGAAAAACTTAGAAAAAAAATAACTAGCAGTTTTGAGATACACATGTGGATAAATTGTAAATATGCAAATAAATTGTACATCATAGAAATCATTATTTTCTTGAATATATAGAAGCACCTTTAATGTTAATGATTGCATATATATTATCTAATCCACACAAACCTGCAATTGAACAAATGAGAGAGAAGAAAATGAATGATTTCATAAATAGTAAAAGTAATGAAATGAGATAATTTTTATTACATATTGAGAATTTGTGAGATATTGGAAAAGGTATATATTATTTATCCAATACCTCTCAACAATTGGTGAACTACTAGGATATTAAACCAATAAATCAATTGGTGAAAAATGATAGATGATGTCAAGAAATTGATCATAGAATAATTCCTTGATTGAGTTTGTCAAATCCCACTAATTAGAGTTAATAATTTAAAGAACTTTGGATCTTGCACTATTTCCGTTGGGAAATGTAATATACTCTTTAATATGAAATTATTCTTTTAATAAAAATATGCAGCAAAATTTTAGATATAAGAGTAGAAAAATAAAGATCAAAACACAGGTTTTTAAAATGGTTCAACTTGAATAGAAACCACAATTAAAGTCTACTCTACTTTATCTTTTTCAACCGAAAGACCTTTTGGATTAAAAGAAAAACTATCAGAATTTATCAAGTTCCTGAAATGCCAGTTTACAATAAAAAAAACATAAGAAATTATACAAGCTTCTTGTTAACCTACAAGAATTATAATAAGCTCATTTAAATCTAAACAAAAACACAAGGATTATGACATGCTCTTGTTAACATAAATAAGATTTCTAAATCCCTAAAAATCTTAAATAAAAAAATAGAAATGAAAAGAATTGTAAAATAAAATACTAGTGGTTTGAGATGAAATCTCAAACAATTTAATATGAATTCAATTGACCTTTGATTCAGAAAATCTTGAAAAGATCTTAGAAACTTGATGAGGTAGAGAGAAATCTTATGTAGTACATTTCTCAAAGGTTTTCGCACTTTTAGGATGAAAAGAATGGTGAAAACTTGTTGAAGAATGAAGGTAGTTGGATTTTTATAACTGCTATAATCATTTGTAACAGAATAACTGATTTTCAGTTGTTGAATCGATTAGAGCATCGATGTAGGATGGTTACAACTAACTAATCGGTGTGGTAATTAAAGTTCTGTCAGTTATGAGTAGAACCATAATTAATTACTGCATATATGTAGACAATTTTTCCAACCTTCAATTTGAAATAATTTTGAAACTTATTCTCTATGAAATCGATGTGAAAAATGATGTATATAGATTTTTAAACAGAAATTAATGTGGAAATTGATTTGCAATGTACAAAATAATTTTTATAAAATCTTGTTTTTTTCAAGTAACTTTTCTACCTTATTTAAAAAATGTTTGTTTGAATCAAATTTTTTTTTAAATTCATTTACAAAATATCCTAAAAAGATTAAATAATTTCTAATTCTAATGTTGATCTTCTTGAATCACAATTATATACTTTGAAACATGTAAAAACAAATTAAAATAAGTAATAAAATATAATATCAAATAATAATGTGAAAAATTATTATAATTATTTTTTAACATCAAAACTAAGAAATATATATATATATAGTTAGGGTAACCTAGGCTAGCAAAGTTGATAGTTTGATACAAAAACAAAGCTGAAAAGGTTTCTTAATTGAGAATAATGTTGAGGAAGATGGAGAAATTTTTCATACTTTCCACTTCCTTTGCTATGAAAAATATCAGGGGTTCTAGTGTTATTGGCTTATTTAAAATAAAGAGAAGATAATATTTAATTCTGTATTTGGTGCAAGTTAAGCATAATCTCTTTTTGCTTAGCATAATCTCTAAGCTGAACATGAAAATATGTTTGAATTAGAATGGAAAATGGTATTAAATTAGAGTGATAATTAAGAATTCGAGATGACTGAGTGAGAATGATGTAACCCTCCTTTAGTGTTCAATTCACATAACGACGTTAGCTACAAAATAATAAGGAAAGGGGAATTGTGCAAAGGTAATGAGAGACTTATGCAGGATAAGATGACAATTTACTCTGTTGTTAAGAATATATATTTCTTAAACGTAAAATATATTAAGCAAATGGAAAATGATACTTACAAATGCATTTTTAACACAATCTCTTCCCTAAGTTGTAATTGTCATTGAATCAAAAATATTCTCATAGAAAAATTATTTTTATGAACAGAGTGTGCAAAATTCAATATATAAATATAGTATTACTTTAAGTGAATGTGTATTTTTTATCATATATGTGAATTAATTTGTTTGAATGCAAAAAGAATTGTAAAAAATAAAAATACATTCAAAATACATAGATATCTTAAATAAAAGTTTTGGCAGTTTCAACTTTATAAAGATATGAATTTAAAATGTAAAAGAAATGCAATTAATGATTATGAGAAATAAATATATTTATTACACAAAAATTTTGTACTAAAGTTATTTCAAAATATTGGAGGGAAAATGAATAATTGTGGGGATGATGATATGTGGCGGTTGAATCACTTCTTTATTAATAATACATATAGATAGACATTTAAGTATATACACTTATGAATAGATGATCAGCACGAGAAAAAACCAATTTTACGACAGAAGTTTGGGATGGAATCTTTTCCATCGAAATTAAAGATAGAATTGTAACTAAATTTTGTCAAATTTTTTAAAAAAATAATTTCAAAACTTGGGATGGAATTTGATATGGAAATTCTGTCCCAAACGAATGTTGTCTTAAATTGGAAAAAAAAATATTAAATTTAAATTTTTATATTAAATTTCCGTCCAAATTTTCATTTCAAAAAGATTCAAATTTTAAAATTAGAACGGATTTTGAGACAAAATATTTTTTTATTTTTTAAAAATAGTATCGGGATGAAGTATTCTGTCCCAAAAAATTTTAAAATTTTAAAATTTTTCTCCAGGATTTTGTTGCAAAAAGTGAACAAGAACTTTGAATTTTAAAAATGGGACAGAATTTGAGACAAAAGTTCCATCTCAAATTGAAAAAAAAAAAATTTGGTATTAAATTTTTGTCTCAAATCCCATCCCAAAAAATTCAAATTTTAAAATTGGGACAAATTTGAAACAGAACATTTTTTTTATTTTTTATTTTTATAAAATAATATTTAGACTGAATATTTTATCTAAAAAAATTTCAAAATTCTAAAATTTTTAAAATTTCACTCCTAAATTTTGTTGTAAAAAGTGAGCAAAAAAGTTTAATTTTAAATTTGGGACAAAATTATTATTATTAACATAAAAATATTCAGGACAAATTTTTTTTCCCAAAATAGTTTTGCAATGGAAAACTCCATCTCAAACCACTTAATTGAAATGGTGCATAAGGGTTTAAGATAGAATTTTTCATCCTAATTCATTTACTAAATCTCATATATACATATTTTTCCGAACTCTCTCTTCTTTATTCAGCATTTTCTTTCTCTTCTTTACTCTTTTTCTCGTTACCGTCTCTTTTCATAAGTATTTTATGCTAATCTATTGTCATTTCTCAAGTAAATTAGTAAAATTCTTACTCATTTAAGCTTTTACAAGTAAAAATATTGAGTTTTTTTCTTTTACAAATTATTGTTTCTCTCCAAAAATTTATTGATATTTGTTAAAATTACTAATGAATATTTGTTGATCTTCTATTATAGATGTTGAATAATACTTAGACTAAAAGTTGAAAAATCTTCTATTATAGATGGTTCCTTACTTATAGAAAGATTGTGGTGAGAGAGTAAGAAATCAAAGAGTTATTTGAAAAAATTTATTGCTAAAGTATTTGTTAATTACATATTCTTCTATTCTTCCTTTTTTTTTTTACAAAATATTTTCATGTACTGACTTAAAATTTTAATATTTTTAGAAAAAAATCTAATTTTTAAATGGAAATTCCATCACAAAATTTCAAAAAAAAAAATTGTTATATTTTGAGATGCAATTTTCCATGAACACATGAAGGGAAAAAAATTATCAGATTTGGGATGGAAATTTCCATCCCAAAAAATTTGAAAAAAGTTTTTTAAGATGGAAAATTTTGTCTCAAATTATTTTTACAAAAAAAAAAATGGTTTGAAATGAAAATTTTCATCCTAAATTTTGAGAATTCTTTCTTTTTCAATATGAGATTTAATTATAGAGACAAAATTTTTTTGTCCCAAATTTGAGACAGAATCAAAATTTCATTCTCAAACTATTGCAACAAACATTTCTTTGACAGAATTTTTCCCGTCCCAAACACGAGATGGGACGAAATTTTCACATCTTTTAGAGAAAATTATTTGTCCCAATTTTGCATTTTTTTTTTCGTGGTGGATGCAACTCAACATATTAAGTTACTAGTTAAGTAAATTATATTATATTATATTATATTAAATATTCTATGAATGAAAATTGGTTTTATAAAAGTGGAGGAAATATAAAATATTTCTTTTAACTTTGGAGTGATTATATTTTGTCCCTATCAACTTTGAAAACTTAAAAATAAAATCTTTAAATTATATAAAACTTAGAATTGAAACTCCTCTTCCACTTAATTAATCATTTTATTAAATTATGTTATTTTTTTCATAAATTTTTAAACAAGAATCATTATATCATTGTGTTAGCTAACCACATTATTTTTTCACACACACATATATATATATTTTTAATTAAATACTTGAAAATAAGTTCAAAAATTATTGTAAAAAAATGACATGATAAATCAGCATATAATAATATTATGGTTCTTGCTTAGAAAGGTTATTAAAAAAATCACATGATTTAGTAAAATGGTTAATTAAGTAGATGATGGGTGCTAATTCTAAATTTTATATAGTTTAATGGTTTAATTTCTAAGTTTTCAAAGTTGGTAAAAGTAAAATCCAACTATTCCAAAATTAAATGGGATATTTTACATTTTTCCCAAAAAAAAAAGGCAATTGCATTGTTATTCTTATTTTCAAGAAAAAAAAAGAAAAATGTAAAATATTCCTTTTAACTTTAGAATTTTTAAATTTTATCTCTATCAACTTTGATAACTTAGAAATCAAAACTTTATACGATACAAAAATTGAAACTAACACTCATTATTTACTTAATTAATTATTTTATTAAATGACATAATTTTCTCATATTTTTTAAGTAAGAATCACAATATTATTGTATGATGAGAATAAAATTAGGTGATTTTTTCATAAGTTTTATTAAATACCAAACAATAAAGCATGAGAACATTGAGGAGGATATTTTCACATTGATCTAATTTCACATGTTCCTTTGCTCATTTCCCTTATTATTGTTTTGCTGATTCATAACTCTATTTGTTGGATATTTTCTAGATATTGATCTATTTTTGACCATTGTTAATGTTATCCACATTTCAAGTTATTGGTTTTATCTATTGATTTATTCTTTTTTATGTGCAAGAGTATTATGTGTTTTTGGGATTTGAGTGTTGCATGCGCATAGGGGAGGTTGTTATCTTCAAGGGAAGCCTTAATTTTTCTTGTTAAATTGTGTTAAAGGCTCAGAATGTATGTTTGACCTTTCTAACCCTAAAATTGTATGTTATCATCAAAAAGAGGGAGATTATTATCCTTAGCCCCCAATTTTTCTAAATTTAGTAAACTTGTATTTTCATGATAACAAATTATTTTGGCTAAGCTGACTTGATTTAATTTCAATGGATCTTTCGTGGATGGCCTTAGATTTCTGGTTGAAGATTTAAATTAGGCCTTATTTAGAATAATTCTATAAAAATATTGGATTATTGGAATTTAGGTCACTTCTTTAAATTACCTTTGGAAAGTTTGCCTCAAGATTTTGTTAAAAAAGCTTTTGAAATATTTTCACCAAAAGCATTCTAACTTGTTCTTAAATATTTTATCATATTCATTTGATTTGGAATCATGTTTTTGGATTAGTTTATAAAGTTTAAAATGGAGTAAATTGGTTTTCAAATGAATATGTAAAATTTATTTTTCAATCTTCAGGCGTACAATCCGAATCGAGAGCTTTGAATTAATTTCGTGATCATGATTACTAGAACAGGGAAAGGTGTTCTTATCTTGTAATTCGAATCAGACGTTTACACTTGTTTTTGTGATTCTAATCACAAGTATCATAGGACTGGCCAAAAGTTTATAGCAGCCTACAATTTGAATCGGATTTTGTTCATATTTTCTACAATTCAAATCATTGGCTTCAAAACTCTATTTTTGCAATTCTAATCACGATTCTGATGACATGAATTCTTGAACTAATCGAATGATTGTAGCTTTTGGCTGCTATTCGAATTAGATCATTCAAAATTAAATCTCCCAATCCTGATAAAAAATTCAAAACTTGAATTCACAATCATGATCACGAATCTAAATGTATAGGAAATTTTTTGAAATAACGATCATTATTATCAAGTGTCTTGCTCTCCTGCTAGAAATACCTATTTCAGACATTTTTTCAATAGTAAAAATCATATTTCTTAAAAGGTAAACATTCTCTTTTCATCTACACTTCAACTCTTTATCTAAATTCTTTAATATGAGCTAGATTTGATTGATTCTATGTCTATTGAACTTTAATTTGTAAATCCAAACAATAGAGTTCTTTAAATTTTTGTTATATCTTTCAAAGACATATGGGTTTTCTAGGATGTTCCTTATCTGGTTAAAAAGAGTGGTTAAGCTCTTTATTTTTTTTTCTTGAGTGAATGGTTGAGCTTCTTAAAGGGGATTTCAATTGTGGTTAACCAATCATTGTGAAGATTTCTCCTTATGCTTTTTTAAAGTAGGAGGGACTGATATTATAGTAATTTCAAGCTTGGTTGAGAACTTAGAAGTAGATATACACCTTGAAAATTGTTTTTAAGGAGGAATCACTATAAATCTTATGTTTGAATCTCTCTATCCCTACTTTCCTTATTTTTTATTAATTTATATTGTGTTATCTACTTTTGCTTTCATTGATATGTGAGATTTTTCCTTGCTTTATTTTATTGCTAAATTTCACTAAATATTTTTATGCCTTCTTGTTCTATCATTTTGTCCATAAGTTAGTTTACTTAAAAAAAAAGTGATTTTTATCTATGAATATGCTCATTGAGGCCTCACCTATTTATAGTTAAACAATTTGCTTTACATAAGTACTTTGATTTATTATTTTTGGTGTACAAACATCTTTACCATACTATTTTGGTTTAAATTAAAACCATCCCATGGCTTTCCAAAATCAAGAGATTTTCAAATAGAACATTAAAAATTGTGGAAGATTTCAAAACACCCAATTGACCCCCTCTTAGGTGTGGGTTGCCTTATCCTACAATTAGTATCAGAACTACGGGCTCTTATTTAAAGGATTTAACCATCTCAGGATGATTAATGGCAACCATTGAAGGCACCTTTTTGAAAGAAAGTTTTGATATTTTAAAATCTCCAATGTTTGAATATGTTGATTTTTTTAAACTACATTTCTTTAATGGTTCTTATTTTAAGGTTTGGAAAAGAAAAAAAAAGTACTTTTTACAAGCTCTTGATTTATATTCATGGGATATCATTGTGGATGACTTTACCTTCAAACCAAGGAGTGAATGGGATAATAATTATAAAAGAGATTTTGCTATGAACATTAAAGTTATGAAAATTTTGCATAGTAGTTTGAATAACAATGCTTATGTCAAAGTTTCTAAATGCTTTAGTGTCAAAGAAATTTGGGACACTCTTCGTACTTTTTATCTTGATAACCTTATTTTTATTGATAAGAGTATTTGTGTTGGGCTTGAAAAGGAAAAGGAAATAGAAGAAGATATTGTCAAGGAAATTCTTCAAGAAGATTTGCAAGAATGTGATTTGTGCTCCATGACTCACTTATGAAGAACTTCAAGAGAAAGAAAATGATTGTTCCAAAGAAAAGTCAATCAAGCTTCAAATGGAAGAATTAAGCTCTATGACTCAAAAGGACTTTGGGGTATATGATTTTAATCCTAATACTAGTCCATGTTATGATAACTCACATAGTCTCAAAGAATTGCATAATGATAGAATATCTATGGCATTCAACTATTCAACTTCTTATGACTTCCAAATTGAAAATGATTCATCTCTAAAGGATGTTAAACATTCAACTTTTTCATTTTTCAAGTCTCTGAGAGAAGAGTTATGCTTTACTCTTGGAAAGTCTAGAAAACATCTTGGCAAGTTTAAATCAAAGTGCAATTTCAGAAAAAAAAAAAAAAGGTAAATTCAAATAAGAATTCTATTATTTACAATTACTGTAGTCATCAAGTTCATATTTCTCATTTATGCCTTATTAGAAGAAACTCTTATGTGAGAAAGAAAGAAATATGGGTTCGTAAGGTTTCCAAATGTTTGAGTACTAATATTGAAGGACCCAAAATGAAATTAGTACCTAAAAAATTATCCTAGTACTTTAATTATGCAAAAAAATTCTTGCAAAGGTGTACAATTTGGTTAAGAAAATAAGAAATCTTCAACAAGAGCTTTTTCAAAAGAAAAAGGTAGAAAAAAGAGAGATTGACACAACTAAAGCTTCTCAAGCACATATTTTTGAAGTGTTAAGGTTCAAACCACTAAAGGAGAAATAATTGATAAGAAAGAGTCATCCTTTCATTACAAAGGATAAAATATTAATTTCTCAAACCTCTTGTGTTATGCAATTTGGTATTAATTGAAAAAGAGGTGAAATTGTTCCAAAGCATGAGCATTGCATGAACATTGTGCTTCATCTTGATCAAAATCATATATACATATAAGATATTATTCTAAATACATGATTTACTTTGTCTTTATTTACCCTTAACTCTTTGATGTTATAGCTTAATAAAAAGGTTTGCAAAGCTTGGCATATGTATCCTTGAAACTCATTTTCTATTGTTCATATATGGAAGATATACAACTACTTTGAAAATTGATTTACAAAATTATGATCTTTGTGCTCTCTTTCTTATATTAATCAATCTATCTCGTAAGTACTTTATATTGATATTCATCTAACCATCATGGACCCAAGTCTTGGTTAGGTACCAAAAAGAAAAGTAGTATTTTCTCTATCATAACATGAAAATGGAAGACAAATTCAACTTGGAGATGATCCAATACAACTCTTAAAGGAGTGAACTTCCATAAAGAAGAATATTAATTCAAATGTTTAGTATACTCTATCCTCTCTACACACAATATACTTTATATCTTTCTTGAGTTTGGATAGTTAAAGTTTAAACATATCATTGCTATGATTGATTTTATCTTTAAAATAATATGCCTTCTTTGAGCTAAAAAAAAGTAATTCCTTATATCAAGGCAAATATATCACCAATGCTTCTTGAAAGTATTTATATGCCTATGTTTGAATTTTAAGAGATAATGACTCCATGTTTTGTCAATGATCATACTTATATTAAAAGGAGCTCATTTCTTTAAAATTAGGTGTTATTGATGAATATTTCTTTTCTTGATGGTTGGATACACTTTTTTGCTCTTATACTCTTGGTTATTTAAAATGTTTTATATAAGTTTTGATAATTTCATGTTTTCAAAAATAAAAAGTCTTTTTTTTTAACATTTTTTGAATAAAGAAATTAATTCTTGTTACTTTCAAAATAATTGTTTTTAAGCATTTCTTTTTATCTCCTAGTTTCAAAGTTGATTGTTGATGCTATAATATTTGTCACATGCTTTCCATCAACCTTAATTTTGTTCGAAGAAGTACTTGAATGATGTTTAAATCTAACCCTTTCCTTGAAAAATCTTAATAATTTATTTTATATATCTTGATCTTCGATCTTAAGTTTTATGCTTAATAGTTTATTAGAATATTTGTGATTTGTGAAAGGATTCATTACTTCAACTTCAAGATTATGGAAGATTGAAGGAGTTGGAAGATCAAATCTTGACTTAAAGATTTCTCAATATGATCAATCTATAATTTTCAATCCTCTTCCAAAGGAAAGCTTCTTTTTCGACAAGATCAATATGTTTTTTTTGCCTCACAAATGATAAGAATTAGAAAGGAAGATGACTACAACCTACAAGCTCCAAATATTGCTTCAATCAATGAGTATATCTATCCATATTTCTTCTTATGAATCATTAACATACAGTAGATTACATGATTCTCTTTGCCTAAGTTGTTTTTGGTTGGTTTGAAAAAAAATGAAAAATATGTTTAGTTGTCATGATAATGTACTTAATTGTTGTTTTATGCCTCTTGTCATTACACTTAGGGAAAGCTTGATAGTTTTAATCTCTTTTTATCCCTATTGCATATCTTTTCATGATATTTACTTGAGTTATACTGACTAACTACTTGGAATGTGTGCAAATTTTTTTTAAAAGGAAATTTTGAAAAGATATATGCATATATAAAATTATTTTTTAAAAAATAAATAAAAAATTATTCTTTGATCTTTTCAAAATTAGTTTAAAAAAATATTCCCTTCCATATTTCTTCTAACCTTCTTTTAAATATTTTAGATCACAAAAATTTGAACTTTTACAAATTGATTTTTGTTTATGTCGAATTTTGGTAATGACCCAAACTTTGGCCAACGGGAGATTCTTCGGGATCCCTGACCTGCAACCAGTTTGAGTACGGTAAAACTAGAAAACAATCAAAGGAGAAGGAGGGAAGAGCAGGGAAGGGAGCACAAGATTTAACGTGGTTCGGCAAAATCTGGATATCAATGGACCCTACGTCCATGGTAACATGTTATTGATATATTGTTTCTACAGTGTACAATACTCTATCTCTATTTTTACAGAGTTTCGATATGGTCCAATGAGCTCTCTTCTTTACAGATGGGCTCCTTCCTCATATTTATAGAGGAGATGAGGCTACAATAGTAATTACATATAGTAAATCTATTATATCAGTAATTATTATACAAGATAGAAGATGTAGAGTGGATTTCTGCTTTTGGCTGCTGCAGGCTGTCTTCTACAGGTGGGGCCCTATTTGTCCATTGAGGCAAGACATGATTTAACCCTTCTGTCTAGTGAGTCTTTGGTCGTAGGCTATACTTTGTCAGGTCGCTTGCCCGATGCTGGGAATAGTGAGTTTGAACTTGCGACTTCAGGCATGAGTTGGGGTTGATGAAATCACTTTACGACACGACGAAACAACCCTGGGTGCTGCTCAAGCTGATCCTCTCGCTGGTCTTAGTCTTCTCACGAGCGCTCTTGGCCCTAGCCAATTTTTGCATATAACATAAGCCCCCTAACTTGCAGCTTACTCTACGGGCTGAGAATTAAGACTCTTCAATTCTCAAATCATCAGTATTTTCTTGAGACTGTCGTTCCATCTGCAGTAGGCTATATCTTCATGACACATGTCTAGCGGCTATTGTTGGGTCAACCTGGCCTTTTTTGAGGCCATTAATGATGATGGTTGGGGGAATGGTTCCAGATCCTTTGGTGGAGACATCCTTGGCTCTATATAAGGAAGTCACAACCCCTTCTACTTCTTCATTCAAGCTATGGAATTTCCTGATAGACCCCCATATTTTCGGCGTTCTAGCCTTCATCAAAGGCGTGTATGGTCTACTGCATATGTAACTGGAAAGACTTATCTTCCCTGGTAACGTGGAAGGATCTCGCATGGATCCCAGACTACGCCTTCTCAGCTCCACCGTGAGGTAATTGTTTGGCCGGCCAAGCTCTTGGGGCTTCCTGGTGTGCTTTCTTCAGGAGGAGCAGGTGGTCGAAGATGAAGGGATGCATCACTAACGTTGATTGTGCACTGGAAGAAGAAAGTTATGACGTACAGTCCCTAACAAATCGAGGCGCTGCTCCCTAAGGCTGGCGCTTCTTCTTAGTCATAGGTTTTCCCTTGTATTTTGCTTAGTTTGTTATTCAGAGCTTTCCGATGTAATGTTGCCTCGTCGATGCCTTTTAATGAATAAAACTTCTTTTCTGCAATTTCTGCTTGTTATTTTTGTTCCTTTTCGCATACTTGGTCACAAGTGAGCTGTGAATTAAAGCGATTCCGTATGATAGCTGTGAAGTTGATAATGAGCAATCTCATGCTCAAGCCACTTTCGTGGCTAAATTGATAAGTACGCATGGGAGCTGTAACTTAATTGAGTCCGCATAGGAGTTACAAGATTTAACATTTTGTTGCCTTGGGCGAATAATTGATTCGTCAATTCTTTACACTTTAGTGATCACAGAGTCATGCTAGCACTGAGCATTTAAGAATGCCTCCGTACCTCAGCGAGCACATAGCCACACTGGCACAGTGAGTGTTTTTTAGTGTTTTCACACTACAGTGAACACACAGCCATGCTGGCGAAGTGAATGTTTTTTAGTGTCTCCACACCTCAGCGAGCATGTAGCTGCGCTGGCGAAGCGAGTGTTTTTTAGTGTCTCCACCCCTCAGCGAGCATGCAGTCGCGTTGGCACAATGAGTATTTTTTAGTGTCTCCACACCTCAGCGAGCACGCAGCCACGCTGGCAAAGGGAGCATCAATTCTTCTTCGAAATGATCTCTGAGGGGCCTCAACTAGATCAAAGGTCACAGTTGGCATAAAAATTCCTGGCGAAGCTTGGGGAAATTGGCCGCATGAGAGCTGTGGATACTGCAAATACTTGAATGCAAAAAAGAAAAAAGTAACTGACACCATGCCAATTAGTAAATAGCTTTTAACAAAATAATCATATTTACATTCACCCCAAAATCTTGGAATACAACGTTAGTGTATAACTCAGAATAAGCCCCTTAGCTCTTAGTTGGTGCTAGGCTGGGGAGGCTGTCCTATAAGTTGCGCTACATATCCCCTCAAGCGACCTTTCTAGATTAGATCCTCAATTGCATCTCTGAGGGCTAGACAATTTGACGTCCCATGTTCAGCCTCATTGTGATAGGCACAGAACTTGTCCCTGTTCCTCTGCCTAAATGAAGTCTTCAAGGGTTTAGGCCTTCCAAAATTTTTCCTATCCCTTTCCACCAAGTAAATTCTATCTTGGGAATCCGAGAGCACGCTATACTGCTCAAAAAGGCTCGAGTACTGAGGTCACTCATCCTTGGACCTTTTGGATTTCTTTGCTGCCCATTCGGGGGGTGATCCCCTTGGTCTGTATCGCTCCTCTTCTTATCGCGAGAGGAGCTGACCTTTTCATCCTTCTTATCAGACTTTTTCGAGCCAAAGGTCTCATCCCATTTAATTTGCTTAGTAGCCCGCTCATAGAACTCGATGAGGTCCTTGACTAGGGACTTATACAGACTTTTATACAACTTTCCATCTTTTTGAAGTCTCACGGAGATGGTAGCCAGCATAGTTTCTTTAGATGGATTCTCTACCGAATTAGCTTTGAGCCTGAATCTGGCAATATGGTCTTTAAGTGACTCATGCTTGCGTTGAAAAACCATAGCAAGGTGGCAGGGGGCACCAATTGTCTCTTTAGTGTTTAATACTGGCTGATGAGCTTTTGTTGACAATCTTCCCAACTATCAATTGAGCGAGCTGGGAGGTTTCTGAACCAAGGTCGAGGCACACCCCCTAATGTGATCGAAAACACCCGACACTTGACTAAGGGGCCGGTCTTCTGCAAGTCCATCTGAATGTTGAACACATCCAGATGGTCATATAGGTCAGAATCCTCATTATACAACGGGATCGCAGGGACCCTGAGCTTGAGTGGTAGAGGTCGAGCTTCAATCTCCTCAAAAAATGGTGATCGTTCCTCACAGCAAGTTCAATCACTCTGGGTTCAGAGGCGTTCTTCCAATTGGGCCATCTTCTGAAATAACTCCCTAACTAAAGGGTTTCACACCTCAGAGTGCTGGCTGGATGATCGTTGAGTTCTTTGCCTTTCATTGTCATGAGGATCACGACCAGGGGTTTGCTCTCGTGAGCGGCGAGCTAGGAAATCACCTTGATTTGAGTCATTCGGATGCTGAGTCTGTTGTTGCTGGAGATCATTCTCAGGCATTGATGCTTCAGCCTGTCTCTGCACACCTTGTGCTAACAACGTGACCACTTTAGTCAGTTCTCCCATCATATGCTTAAGTTTCTCCTAACACTGGAGCCAGGTTTATGGTCTGTTGACACTGTTAGCAGCAAGAACTGGTTGTACCGAATTGGTTTCAGGGACACCAGTGGCTGCTCTGATGACAGGAGCGGTTGACTAGTCCGTCATCGAAATATGACCATCCAAAGGATGGGGTTGTGCATTCGAGGCTTTGATGACTCTTCCCTTAGCCATTGCAACAAAAATGAGCCAGAACAGGCGAGATCCCCACAGACTATGCCAAAATGTTGACGTCGAATTTTGGTAATGACCCAAATTACGGCTAATGGGGGATTCTTTGGGTTCCGTGACCTGTAACCGGTTCAAGTACGGTAAAATTGAAAAACAATCAAAGGAGAAGGAGGAAAAAGCAGGGAAGGGAGCACAAGATTTAACATGGTTCAGTTAAATTCAGATATCACCGGACCCTACGTCCACGGTAACATGTTATTGATATATTATTTCTACAGTGTACAATACTCTATCTCTATTTTTATAGAGTTTCAGTATGGTCCAATGAGCTCTCTTCTTTACAGAGGGGCTCCTTCTTCATATTTATAGAGGAGAGGAGGCTACAATAGTAATTACACATGCAGTAAATCTATTACATCAGTATTTATTATACAAGATAGAA